>JAUZST010023147.1:0-31648 GCA_034779995.1 Parotocinclus haroldoi
CGTACATTTAATTTTAGAATGACAGTGTGCTAGCTGCAAGACTTTCTGAAATCTGAAGCCAGCACACCTACATTAATTATACAAAACATTATAAACACTCATAAATAAAGAAAATCATATTCATTGTATTACTGAGATACAGTAAAGAGTGACTGAACAGTTGATTTTTGTAATTGACGTGTTAAATGTGTATGAAATAAGCAGGTCTAAGCCCACATTTAACAAAGGTTAAATCATTACAGATATCTGGGTTGGAGATTCTCTTAAATGTCAATGCTTTTGTGGAGAACCTGGTTAGGAGCCTCAAGTACCTACCGACAATGGTCCGAGGAGGGGCAAACCACAGACCAGTGACAGGGTGCTGTGCCCCCAAGGCTCAGGCTGATGTGCGAGGGGAATGAAGGCCAGAAGAATTACTGAGACACAAATCACTGCAATGTTGTAATGTTGGTTACCTGTGAAGTGTTGCAATACATAATAAATTATACCCTGTTGTGCATGGGTCTGCATGTTTTGTCACATACCAGTTAGACTTAACACCTATTCACAGCTGGAAGTTCCTGCAAGCTTGGAGCTTTCACTAAACTAGACGCTGAGAGTAATGGAATGGAAGAAATTCACCTTGTCCACGTGTTAAGGTTCCTACCTTTTCCCTTGCAGTGCTGCCTCGCCGATTGCTGTTAAAAAGCAATCGGTGAGGCGGCTTATAACCATTGTCTGGTTAACGACCTGATGACGAACACCTGAGCCTCCCTCTACATAAGCAGGAGTTCTAGCGGTGTTCTTGGTCAGGTTGTTTCACTCCACCATGTACCCGACCACCGGTGCGCATGCACTCAGGCACGCCTTGACATGCTGGACATTTGCTCGCTTAGTTTGTTGACTAGTTGGTAATATCCTGTGGCTTTTAGTGCCGACGGACGGGTACGGGGGAAACCCCTGAGGTATTTAGCTTCATTTCGCGATCAATTTGCGCTCGCGTTCGCCCTCTGGCGCTCCGCCGCCTTCACCCCAGTCGGCTGCCTGCTCCCAATGAGACGCGCCCCAGCTTGGGTCCCGCCACCCAGCTGCACGCTTTGAAATAAGACTCGCCCCGGCATGACTTTCTTGCACTGCATACACGCTTGGGCTCGCCCTCGCTCTTTGGCGTTCCGGAGTCCCCCAGTGCCTCGCAATTTGGGAGACGTCCCAAATCGAACCCCATATCCAGCCGTAAAGGGCAGCCCCCTGGGGTTCATCGCGATTTATTCACGCGTTGCTCCCACCTGGGATGCAACACAGTGGCGCGTCTTTTCACCTTTTTGTTTTCATATGTTGGAGAGCCTTTCGCTCCTTTTTTCCCCTTTACAGTTTGGTTATATATTATTTCCCCATTATTATTATACGCTGTGGGATTCCTCGTAACAGGTAGTGCTGTTTTCTGTCAACACAAAAAATTTTTTTGCATGTGTATTAATAGTGGTGCTGGGCAACAAAACGATTTTGATTTGTTTCGTGATAAATTTTTCCTTGATGACGATGATAAGCTTGGGTAAGAGAGTTCAAACATTTGTTTTCATTTCCCGCCTTATGTAGTGCCGCCACTGGAAGCAACCTGATCATACAGCACACTATTAGGCTGCGTGCTGAATTGCACGCTCATGTGGAGGATCGCGTTTAAATAGCAGTAGGTTGTGGAAAGATGGCCAGTAGAGAGAAAAAATTTGAAAAAATATCATCGAGTACACGGAGAGTGTAGCCAGCAGTGGCACTAACCAACCATCGAGCAGCGGAATTTTTCCTAAACAACAGTCAATTGTGGTGACGTTTGCCTCCATTATCCCTTATGAAAAAAAATCAAAAAGGTACCAGGAGATAACAAAAGTTGTCACCTATTTCATGGCTAAAGTTATGATGCCGCTCAGCACAGTGGAGAAAGAAGGGTTCAAAAACCTTGTGAAAGTACTTGAGTCAAGGTATCAACTGCCCGGTAGAAAGTATTTCTTACAGACTGTGCTGCCACTGCTTTATGAGGAATGTTGAGCAAAACTGAAGTTAAAGTTTGTGAGACGCTTTGCTACTACTGCTGATATGTGGTCACGTTGGACATCCGAACCGTACATGAGCCTTACCGTGCAGACTCGTCTACAGTGCTTTGGACACCGGCTAGCAATTGGTATGTTTTATTATGTTATAAATGTTAGAAGTCAGTTTTTCATAATCTGAGTGGGGTAATCAAAATGTAAATTTACATAGTTCCAGTGATTTTTCTTTGTGGATTTGAGTAATTTGCATACTATGTACATGCATCTTATGTTCTAATAATAAATATTTGAATATTTCAAATAGTAATGAACAATTGGAGTATTCATGGCATTTTAAAACTACAACCATGTTACAAAAAGTTATATTGTGATAATTATCGAGATTGATCGACATAGAAAAAATTATCGTGATAACATTTTTGGCCATATCGCCCAGCTCTAATTGATAGCAGGATGTGCTGAAGGCAATAGACAAGCTGGTGATACTGGGAATCCCTGGTTCCAGGTATTTATGTGGCGTTCACTTAAATTGTCACTTAAACCCTTATCAACACATCTTTCTGGACCAGGTAAACGTCTTTTTTGCTGTGATAATCCTCCATGGCAGCTGCCTCTTTTAGCAGTATATAGTGCCCTACCACAGGGCACACATTGCTCAAGAATGGTTTGCCTGTGTATTGTTGAAAAACCATTTAAAGATGTGTACCTCAACAAGATGGAACAGATTTAGCAGACTGTGGAGCATAATAATAGCATATTAGGTAGCCAATGTTTTGGCTCAGTGTACATGTCCCTAACATAGAAACTGTACAATTTGGAAACAAAACAAAATTCCACAGAATGTGAATAAGCATTTCATCGTGTCTTCTAAAACAGTAACAGAATGTCTTAAGCATTCTGTATTTTGCGATTTATATTTTACTCATGCTTATTAAAGATTGGTTAACCCACAATTGGTGATCAAAGATTGGTCACTGCACAATTGTAGTCCATCTGTTTCTGTACATACTTTGTTATTCCCCCTCACTATGATCTCTAAAGGCCAGGACCCCCACGGCACCACCACAGATTACCACAGAAGTGCTATTTGGGTGGTGGATCATTCTCACCACTGCAGTTACAAAGCCCATCATAAATACATCAGTGTCATCTCCGGACTGAAAATGGGCCACCTACCAATGTCCAGGTACAAGTATCCTGTCTAAGACAAACTATTAAGAGGAGTATGACTTTACCTCTAGTAATATGGTAGCTGTGTCCAATACTGTACATAGGAAAGGACCACCTAGTGGTCAAACAACTTAAATGCAACACGTCTTTAAAGTGCTGCGTTTCTAACCCAAGGAACAGCACAAAAAGGTGAGTGGCAGTGGCCAAATATGCAGTTGCAGTGTAGCAACAAAGATGACTCAAACTTAATAGTAAATGTTATTGCAGCTGCCATTAGTTTTTCTGAAATAACTTTATGGTGCTTGGAGATAAATCAATACAATGGTCTGATTTATGTTTTTTCAGTTAGGTGATGCGAATTTGATAATGCACATAAATACCCATTCAGCAGAAATCTTGAATTTTTAGCTTTAATCCCCAGGTGAGGGATACGCAGTACGATATTCTCCCACACTCCCTTGTGCTAAATGAGTGAAGTATGGAGTGATGTGTCAGAAGTGATGAGTATTTATAAATGTGAGAAAAAGCTGTGACAAATCTTACAATGGATTAGGAATGTATCCCCATTCCAAAACACGCATTAGCAGTGTAACTTAACACTAGGTCTGCATGACCTTAAAAGATGTCACAAACTAGGTTTAGAGAGCTGTAGGCTACTTGTACATAAAACAACAACTAAACACAAGTACAGTGTGGTCAAACAGATACAACCATGTTAACGCACATAAAACCACAAATCAGTTACCAGGTAATTGATTCACTGTCGAAAACACTTTAATTTCTTTTTATTTGCATTATTAAGATAATGAAGCACTCACAAAGCACCAACAGTGAAAACTGCAAGCATGGTATCAACTGGCTTACAAATCTGTTAAGGAAAAAATAGAAGAGAAAAAAAAGAAACAGATGAGGAGGTTCAGAAGTAAACACAAAAACTGTGACTATCCACACCATTTATTAACACTCTGATTTCATTCAATGGGTAAATAACTGAAAAGGAATATAATTAAATTTATCTATAGTCGTGTGAGATGGTTCAGCCAGCCTGTGGCTGTAGGTATATTGTGATCAGTCAGAACATTTAAAGCTTTGTGGGATAGATCATGATCATTAGCCCACATCATTGTCAAGGCTTGTCAAGAATGGTGCCTGAATTCATGCATCAACCAATGGGCACAGACAACAATAATATGACAAGATACCCAGCCACAGTTACATCACACTCATTGCATACTAAGGAGGAGATCTGTGTTACTGTGTTTGCATTAAAATATTCCACAAGAACCAACAGGTATTCTAAAAGTACAAATCTACGTCTGCATATAACATTTGAGCCAAGCTAGAGTTCATCTAAAATCAGATGTTAGTCTTGGCAAAAATGTTAGTCTTGACAGTGTTTCCCCTCTATATAAAGCAATGAAGGCTCAGAGTCGATCCCACAATCTCAGAGCAGCATAGACAAATATCTTACTTTACAGGGCAAATTGTAGCATCGTGGGCATATTCATGGACGCATCTCAACTATTGAACAAAACGAAGCGTGCAACCTCCCTTTCTCCTCTGTAACCATGGCACACGACACATTTTCTAGTTCATACAGGCAACATGTGGCACTGTGATGTCTTAACGCATACCAGTTTCCCATAGTGAACAAACTGCATGAAAAACATGAGACCTTCTGCTTTCAGTCAAAACGATTTGATACAGAAAATCAGACTGTTTTATATGACAGTTTACTTTCTGTCACCAAACAATTATCAGATTTCTTTTAATAATCAGCTAACAATGCCTGAATACCTGGGAGGAGTGTACAAAACCGGCAAAGGCCGCAGACGTTCCCTTAAGCCTTAACCAAATAATGGCCGATTGGGTTTTTTAACTCACTCAGAAGCTCTCAATGGAGCCCTGTGTTAGCCTTGTGCTAATGCTAACTTTAGCCTAGCGCCCAAACAGTGTGGAGGCCAGGCAGACTGCACAAACAACAGCTCTACATATCCAAGAAAAGGGTGATGTTGAGGATGTGGTCAGGTTGGGGAGAAAAGAAAAAAAAAATCCCTCTACTCTATATTTTCATAAAACCCATTAAGAAACACAGACTGGTCCTTTTAGCACGTGGTATGTTTAGAGGCTATGTTAGTAAATTTAGCCTGTGATTAGTGCCTGTAGGGCAGGGCAGGGTAAAACTCTGCCAAGAGCCTCATAGAAAGCCCATAGTGTGTGTGTGAGCAAGCCACAGCGTTTGAAAGGACAGGACCTGAGTGTGGAAGCAGGAGATGGAGGGATTAAGGCACAGGTTGTCACTTTGTACATGGGTATTAAGTGTAAATATGTCAACACCTACTAAATCTACATTACAACATTCATCTGCACACAGAACACAAGGGCAACTGGATTTTTGTAGGGTTATCCTAGTCAGTTGCAGAGTAAATAAAGAAATAACTTATTTTCTGATATTAACACATTCCTGAAAACACCCGTCAGCAAGAAAAGCATCATAATTGACAACGAATTTACTCTGAATAAAAAAAAATACACTAAAGGTTTTTGTGTCATTTGATTTGAATTGATTCCGATTCTGATTCTGCTTAACGAGTTTGAGTCCAAGTTTTAATTCCAAAATGGTGAAAGAAAATCTGCCAGTTGTTTAGATACATAGAATATATCTCCACTGTCTGTGGAGCTGGCTAATGTAGGAGAATCTTAAATGTACTAAAACAATGACAGAGAAACATGAAACTTTCCTCAGTTACTACTGGTACTAAGTATTCTTTACTGCTGGAATGAGAAACGTGGTCCAAAGGGAAAGCATTCGGTCTTACATTAAGTGATTTTAAAAATAATGGAATTAAATGGGGATTATAATGGGTTTAAAGGGGAAATAAAAAGCTTTCTTTTGTATCGCAGGTTTGTTTTCAGTAGAACAGATTACGTATTACTAGTAGCAACTGAAGTGTTTGGTGTTGCTCAGTCATGTTTTAAAACGTTATGCCACATTAAGCTGTTTATTGGGAAGACAAAAACAATGTAAAAAAGATTACTTTTCTTTTGGATCCCAGGTTTGTCATTTCATTAGTAGTAAGTAGTAAGGTTGGTGTTCAATGTTGGTGGTCAATGCTTTAATACGTTAAGCCATGCTAAGCTTTGTTAACGTTGAGCAGAGTGCACTGCTGATGCACATAATCATGCTGGTGCTTTAGATAGGTGGAACCTCCTTAACAACAGATCAACTTCACACAATTATTGCAGTTAGCCTTTTCGTTTCCTTACAGACATATATTCTGCAGTAATTATGGCTGTTTATTTGATGCATAAAATGCGTAGGAACTGATAAGTGGAACCGATGTTGTACAAATCAATACCCAAACGTAAGAGAGACATGAAGGAAACCGTGTAAATACTGCTAAAGCACATAGACACATAATTCTCTAAAATACAAAAGTATCACTGTGACACAGAATTATGCATAAGATAAACTTTGAGTGGACCTGAGCAGCTTTCTGTACTAACATACTAGTCATTTGTATGACACTGAACTGAAGACACGTCCTTAAGCTGGCATTTATTTGTCGTGTATATAAAAAATATTAATTCTCACCACTTTATCTTAGGCTTTATTTATAGAGCTGGCTAATCCATCATTTGTTACAGTGATAATGGAATCTTGTTCCTTAGTGCACATATAGTATGACACAAGAAGCATAATGTAGCTTCTCAATGGGTAAAAGTGCAACTCAAGTGGAACTAACCACATTTGGTAAGAAAACAGGATATAAACACTAGACAAGTATACAACTGGCATCTATTACATTTGCGTTTTGTTTATAGTGAAGACAGTCATGGTAAGATAAAGCAGCCTCAATTTTTACCCAATTCTTCCCAGTTAAACTGCAAATAAAATTAGTGAATTGAAAAATGACTGACCATAACTGAAATAAAACAAACGATAACCTTATCTAGCCAGATTGATTTTTCTCTTTACGACTGTGATGTTCTGATCGACCTTGACCAGGGTAAAAAGGAAATTATTTTAAACAGGTCGCTTTTGCATTGCTTTCTCTTTATGAGGTTATTGTAACTATTAGGATTATTTAACCAATTTCTATACTTTTAAGTATGTGAAAACTATTACATTATATACTAATATCTTATTAGCCATTTCACCATTTCAAGCATTAAATGTTTTTTATAAAAGTGAAACGGTCTACCAATGGAGTGATATAATGTCACTTGGTCAGATACCCAGAGTTAGTGCAAACATGTATAAATCTTTAAATAATTCCTAATAATCTCATAATGAGAAATATATGATAAACGTATCCATATTTAAAATGTTTTTCATTTGATGTCCTTATCATCAGTTAAATATAACATTTCGCAGTGCTCATATCTCAAGCTGCTAGATCACTATGAAGACAACTCAGGTTATTCCCCTACAATATGTTCAATATTATTCATAATCTTACACAACATTTAGTTTAGTTCAAACTATTACTTGCGTAAGGACAAAAGTACCTGTTTTCAACAGAAACAGATGTCGAATGGTATTTGTACTGAGATACCATACTGTTTTGATCGGCTTTAGATCACACAATTGTGCACAAAATCACCAGCACGTGTGTGTATTTGGAAGTCAGCTCTCTTGCTGGCAGGTAGCAGGCCTAAATGAACAAAGATGAACTGCTAAATGATGAATGACTTAATAATAACCCTGTTTAGTGTTGCCTCAAAGTTATAGATGATAATATTGTTCATTATTGCTGGTAAATAAGCTGAGATTCTATGAATGAGTGTATTTTTCCATGTACTCTAAATGTTTGTTTCAAAGGAAGTGCATGTAACTTTGCTTGGTTTAGGTTTGAAACCGTGCATTAAACTGTTTTCCATTTTGTAAGAAAATGTCAGACCAAATAAACTTAAACAGCAGAAGGGATACAGAGGTGTCCAGGGGTTTAACAGGCAGACCATAGCAGATGTTTGGTATGATGAGCGAAACTGAGCAGAGGAGAAGATTCCAATCTGAACTGCTCAATAAATACACACGCTTTTCAGATAGCATATACTGCTTAGTAACTTGAAATTCATAGGACGCACGTGTTAACTATAAAAACGACAACGTATGCCGTGAGCACAAAGCCTGACAAACGAGTGTTTTACTTGATCCACACACGTTCCTGTTGGCAAAATCTCTTTCCTTCATAGCTTCTGCTTCTCTCAGAAGCATTCAGATCCAGGACTCATTTGGCCTTCAGAGGCAGTTCTCTTTCTAGCCAGCGAACACGTACTTTCTGTTTGTAATGATACTCTTTGAGGAAGTCCTGCAAGGCTGGTGGCAGAGGCAGGGCACCGATACCATCATAGGTGGTCTGACTGCAGATGGCAGAACGTGCCAGGTGCTGCAGGCTGAACGGGAAAGTCCTGTGTAGGGGAGCTGTAAGCAGGGGTTCAAAAAACATACATGCACTCGGATCCTTGTAGTGCTCCAGCAATCCCGTGACTGTGGAAGAGTGGAAGACACAGGGGTCATGTGCATCGAAACTAAAGTTGTGGTTCCACTGTTCGATACGTGCATGCAATGAACGGTTGTAACGGCGGAAGCTGACGGAAAACAAATAGTCCTCCTGGGCAGAGTCTCTGAGCAAAAAGGTTCCTTCTGGCCGGCCATCCAACAGTGCCTCTGCCTGATATCGATCCATCACTCCCCAGTAGCAGGGAAGCGCTGTAATGGCCAGTAGGTCAGGCACCAGGCAGTGAATGAAGTCAATTTGTGTGTGAACCTTCCAGGGTCCTGGCTGCCTGGAGGAATGCCCATCCCCAGAGGAATGTCTCTGCTTTGGTCTCCGTGCCTGTAAGCACAGAGTTGTCGAGTCTTCCTCAGAGTCACAGTCAACAGCCTGGGACGGTATTGCTCCGACCTGTGCCACTATTCCAGACAATCCCACTGTCCCAACACCTGAGCTCCTAACTTCCCCAGGTCCTTCTCCAGAACAAGGGGCCATCTTTGGTCCCAATTTGTACAGGGTTGATCTCTGTGCGGTGGCCTCTAATGTGTGAATCCGTGCATTTGGAGGAGGGTCGACACCTTCTTCAATACTGAGTCTACGTCGCTCACGGAGCCTCTCTTCCTCATCTTCTGGGGATGGCCGTGCCGTGTCAAAAGCATCAAGCAATGCTGTGGAGGAATGAGGGCTTACTGGAGCCGTGTGTTGCTTGATGAGATGCCACTTGTTGGCCAGATCAGAGCCCTGTGGGAACGGACAAGTTTCCAGCATCAGCTCTGTTATGTGGATCTTGCGCTTGGAGGAAACCTGGCTCTTGGCAGATCGGGAGCGACAGGGTGTCGGCAAGGGTAAGCATAAGCCCACTGTGTCCTTTAGCCGCTGCCGGACAGAGCACGCAGTTAAGCTATGCCCACCACTCCCTCCTCCAGTATCGCTCACCTCCTGGATAGAGCTGGACCCGTAGCAACGTTCCCATCGACGTGACCCTCCTCTCGAGTGACCTGTCCATCTGTCAGCCTCCATAGAGCTCTGTGTCTTAGTTGAGCAAGAGTGCTTCTTCTTACCTCCCCAAGGAGCATGACGGGAGTATGAATCTCTACGAACTAGTGGGAACCTCTGTACATCCTCTGTGATCTCCAGAATCTGTGGAATATCTGCAACACAGTTGTGGCGTCGATATCCTCCAACTTCTAAGGGAACCTCTGAACGAGCAGAGCCTTGATCAGTCTGGGATTCGCCTATGACTGATCCCTCATGTGGTGTTCCTAAGTCCACCACACAGTGGACACGGTCCATGTCCAGAGTCCATACACTGGACTCTGCACCACTGGGGTGGAAGAGTGTCTGACATCTGCTTCTGAGGTTGCTCCACATTCTTTCCACTTTCCCCATATATGGAAGACTCGGACCTGTCAGTAAAGAGAAAAGATACTTAGTGGCTGAAAAAAAACTAAAGAAATTAGACCCTGAAAGGTCAGCGTGCCACAATTTATGGAGCAAAAATTCTGTGATGCACAAAGACACTTAGCTTGAAATGTGTGAAGTGATATACAGTATGTTAAAATAATGGTAAAGTCAAACAGCAAACATTGTGTCAGCGTGTCATTTCTGGTCAAATGTCTCTTGAAATGCAGTGCTAGTAGCTGTACAATATGGGTGTGTGAAGCATTTCAGGCATGGCTACCCATACTAAATGAGGGTGTAGCAGCAGAGTGTTTGCAAACTTGCATGTAAAAGTGGACATTGGCTGGCAGAGCCACACAGTGAGAGTTGCCAGGCAGATATGCAGTCACACAAGGCCACGGCTATAAATGAACCAAAGGATCTACTACCAGCTGATCTGCTGGTGTGTAACATTACTGAGCTAGTCTAGACCTGACTCAGAGCTTTCCCTGCCACTGAAGCAGACAAATGCCAGAAATAATTAGCGACAAGTGAGGAGAGGAGTTGTGTGAACTACAATGGTTAAGGTGCCCAAGTCAGCCAGAAGTGTGACCTAAAATTTCTGTTTGCAAATTGGGAGATGTGGATTTGCATGTGGAAACTGTAATTGCATACTGATTCTTGGAATTCTTTACATTGATTGAATGAACATTCAACATTATATAACATATATGTATGTGTGTGTGTGCGTGCGTGCGTGCGTGTGTGTGTGTGTGTGAACGTCAAAGCCATTTATGAAGGAAACTGTTATGTCACTGTGAATACAAAGCAAAGAGTCCACAGGAACTCAGAAAAATATTTTTATTTTGACCCCTCTGTACCCTAGATGTTCAGAAAAAAATTACAGGAAATATCCTTAAAAGGCGGACAAAAGTGGTTCTTTTTGTTGGAACTAGTATGGCTCTAGTGTCATGGCGAATTTCTCTGTTACTCCACATGTATGGCAGTGAGAAAAGCCACCAGTGCATCTAAACCACTGAACATGCATGTACAACGGATGAACAGTAAAGCTGATTTGAAGCTGACCTAGTGAGTCACAAGAGCGTATCAAGCAGTTAAAAAAGGAAAAACCTTTAACCAACATGTGATATACTGTAAAATGAAAAATGCACTGGAACTTGGAAGTACAGTACTGTTATGGCTTGCAGAAGGTAAGCTAACATATGCTAACTTAATCGATTTAATTCATTATACTGTTAATTGAAATGATTCCAGATAAACTAAAAATACAACTCAGTTGTAGGATTTGGTAAAAATGTCTACTAGGACAGTAGGAAGTTTGGTTCAGGACAGTGAAATTACTGGTCACGTGTCTGACTGGGCAAGAACAAAGTTCATGCTGATCCCTTTGATGGTGATGATAGGTTTAGTCCTGTTTCAAGCTATTTTTCCCCACATACTGATAATATTTTTACAGGTGCTCAGGTGTGGCAGTTAATTCACTAGCACACCACCGCAGAGATTTCCTCCCCAGCTGCATCAATAAGTGTGTTTACATGCACCTAATAATATCAATCATCATCCAATCTGATTTCTTCAGTTCTCTGATTATTCAAGTTGTTATGTATACAGCACACTTAGATCTAGAAATAAAAAATATGTTTTTTATCCCCATAATTGGATTACTCACTGCATGTACAACATTTATCCGGTTCTAATTCAATTATGAGGTGAAGATGGAGTGAATAAATAGGGTGTGTGACGAGGGGAGTGAAATGAGATGCAGGTGTGTGTGATTAATTACCGCGTTACAATTAATACTCGGGTGACGGTAAACGTGTGCGGGTGTGGTCCGCCGAGCAGAGCGTGGGTTTGAAAAGACCCGAGAATTCCAAAAGGACGTGTACATGTGTTTCATTGATTATAGCAAAGCTTTCGACTGTGTTGTACATGAGAAGCTCTGGAAGTGTCCAAAACAAATGGGCGTCCCGAACATACGACCAGCTAATAAGAGCGCTGTACAATAACCAAGAAACAACTGTAAGGACAGCATGTGGAAACGAAAGGCATGCGACAAGGCTGCATTTTATCACCAATGTTGTTTAACCTGTATGCAAAAGTGATTATGAGGTAATGTCATTTTTGGTGTAAAAATCGGTGGAAGAAACATAAACAACTTTCGTTATGCTGACGATACAACCCTGTTTGGGCAAAGTGAAAAGGACTTGGAATACCTTGTCAGACAATTGAAAGAGGAAAGTGAACGCATGGGACGAAAATCATGACCACCTCAGGCAATAGTAGATATAAATATACGGATTAATAACGAATAAATTGAGTCAGTCCAAGATTTTGTCTACCTTGCATCCCAAATCAGTTGCAGCAGTGATTCCAGCCCTGAGATCGAGAGTTGGATAGTGCTCGGTAGGTGTGCAATGCAAGGTATGGACAAGATATGAAAATGCAAAGATATATGCATTACAACAAAAATCAGCCTGTTCCGTGCGATCATCTTTCCCATAACGACGTATGGCTGTGAAAGTTGGACGTTGAAGAAAACCGACAGAAGACAACTTGACTCGTTCGAATTGTAGTGCTGAAGAAGAATGCTTCGGATACCTTGGATGGCTACGATAACGAACAAATCAGTTCTGGACCGCATCAAGCCAAAAATGTCACTAGAGGGCAAAATCACCAAACAGCGCCTCTCCTATTTTGGCCATGTCATTGCACGCTAATTCGTTGGAAACACCGTTAATGCTCGATAAAATCAGCGGAAAGAGAAGAGGACACGAAAGATCACGATGGCGTGATTCAATGGTAGCGGACACTAGCATGCAAATGAAAGACCTGAAAGAAGCAGTCATGGATAGACAATGCTGGTCTATAGAGTGGCCGAAAGTCAGACCCGTCTGAAAGGTTAAATTCATTCAATCTGTGTTTCGTTCTGTGCATGTGCCTAAGTCTTTCCCCATGATTGTCAGGTCTGTTTATTTCGAAAGGCATAGCTTATTTGGCCTTTTTCTCATTTACTTTAAAGTTAATTTTCTTGCTGGATCTGACAACCCTGGAATTAGAGGCAGTGAAGTGTCATCAGATTAGCAAGTGCATGTAAACACACTTCCTAATAGCATGTCTGCAGAGTGGCTAGCGGGAAAAAGCATGGTTGCCAGGTCCGCTTATTCTGGGAGATTTTGTTTCTTTTGGGCTTATTTACACATCAGGAGGATGATTCCCTAGTGGGATCTGTCAACCCTGGAATTAAATGCGGCACCTGCTAATCAGCTATTGAACATACATACATATATACTGAAGAAACATAAGAATTTAATTATTTAATACAAAAAATGGAAGTGCAAAGTTTAAATCTGATTCTAGCCTGGGCCATGCAAACCCGAAGGTTCCTTATAAGTACTCATTTCTTGGATCAGTGAAAAAATCTGATTTTCTGCAGTTATTAGATTATCAAGTGCATGTAAGCACACTCAATCACTAATGCACCTTGAGATCTTGCAGAATCGTCTCAAGGCTTACCAGGGGACAAAATAGAGTGCAATGCTTATAAAATAAAAAAGAGCAACAGTAGCATATACAACAATGAAGCAGATAGAAAGGAAATCATGCAAGAATACTCCCTTTTACCATGCCTGAATAACATGTAGTACCCTCTACCAGCTGACAATGTAAATTTAGGCTTGCCCACATCACTCCTGCATTTCTCACGTGGTTATTTTCACACTGCTGTATATTTATGGTGAAATGAAATGTTAGCGTTTTCTCGACTGAGCTTTTTGTCTCCAAGAGCAAGTTTTAAGTGTTGTGACAATTACCATTTTCAATTTCACATGCACCACACACTGAATTGTTTGTCCTGAACCGTTCTCGCTGTACTCAGATACGCTGGAGTTTTTAAATCCATGACGTGGCAAACACATTAACATCATGTGCCAATGATTTGCTCATTTAACAGAAGTAAACAACTGAAAAGAAGAAGAACAGACTGAACAGCCATCAAATGACTTGGTACAGCTTAATGTTATGAGGAGAGTTTCTATTGTAAATGAGCTGACAAATTAAGGTCGTGCTACTCGCTGCCTTTAAAATAAAGAAGGGTGTATAGTATAACATACGATCTAATATACAGTATGTACAGCTGTGCAGCTCCGATTGCTCAGTGGGTGCAGCCAGCTGCTACACATACACAAGGCGCTCCTTGTACCGGTCCCAAGCAGAAATGAATGGGAACGGCTGCATCAAGATGAGCATCCGGCATAAAACCTGTGCCAAATCTAATATGAGGATCAGGATGAGCCACTGAGGTGACACCTAACAGGAACATGCAGTATGTACAGCTGTAATAAAGTAATACCAGTTTTAGTCAAACATGGATCTTACAGCAGCATCATGACTCAAAGTACACATCCCAAAGTGCCCAAGAATGATTTGTTTTTGTATATTTATTTCTATTTAACATTACATCAGCATCACCGGCTGTTCGCCATAGGAGCAGGCTTACAGAGACAGCAACACTGGGCCAATTGAGAGCAAATAAGTAACGTAATACATAAAATTAAAGGTCCCAGAGTAAACCCAGGTGGACACGGAGGACATACAAACTCCTTACAGGATAAAGGTCAGGATAGAACTTGGGAGCTTTGGAGCTGAGAGGCGACTGCACTAAACATCTGTGCCACCATGAATAGAAGGATGTGGAGCATAACATTAGAGAAGGATACATTTAATATTGCCCACGTCAAAGACATGAATCATTTCTTAATTTCTGTTTTAGAATTGCTCTATATACACTGACACTAGGGTGGGTGAAACGGTAAAAATATTATATCATGATAATTAAAGACATTTTCACAATACACAATATTTATCACAATACATGTCATCACAGACAAAATATATCAATAGTGACGTATTTCTTTAGGAACTTAAGAACCATACATTTTATCTCATGCTTAGTAAAGTGATTTATGTTCAAAAATGTGCTGCACTTTATCCAATTTAACAGGACTAATTACACTCATTATAGTGAAAAGGTCTGTGTTCTTTATGCAGTGACAATATCCTCGATATTCTCAGAAAAGCATATCGTTGATCACATCTATAATATAATGCAGGTTTTGTACTTCTTATGTTTGCACTCATTTTGGTTAAGCATTAGTCACCTTGAACAAAAAAAGTCTGAGCAGTCTTTGTGCCTGCCAATGTATTAAGGCTGTCCTCCAACAGGAGGGTAGGTGTGTGGTATACTTCACAGACATGTACATAGACGCCACATTGGCTGCTCTAGTTTGTTGCTGTGATACCATATTGGTCCAGGCAAGGCTGGCTTGTAAACAAATTCATGTGAAGGTAGGAACAGGGTGTTTTCCTCTTTTTTCCTCACAATAAGTTATTCCTCAACTGATTATAATGAACTTTTTTTTATATTCACGGCTATGAAGACAACAAGAAATATTCTAACAAATGAAATAAATAATGAAATAACAGATTAATAATAATATAATACAGTCACAAACAAGAACTACTGTTGCTTACCAACTTTATTTATTGAAAAATATTTTTTTTGTAATTTAAAAAGTTTTTCAAAATGGTCTACAACACAATGTATAGATAATCAGCATGCAAAGCATAATACTGTAAAAAACAAGTTCTTACGAAATTCCAGTCCAGTTTGAGGAACTTATCCAGTGTGATCTGATCTGCTTTTACTGTGGCTAAGTGGCGACTTGTGGCTTCTTTTCTATAGTAAATGGAAATGTTAGGTAAAGACCTGTAGGTGACAGTAGAGGGCTGGGGAGAAACTCGGGTAGTTATGCCAGAGACTAAGAGTTTCTTCACTGATATTACGTATTTCTTATTCACTCTCAAGTTCTTTGGTCCGATTAAGCGGAATTTTCGTCCAAATAAGTGAATAACATTACACGTATATAATAGGACTTGTCTTGGTATTTTAGGATTTGGTCCGAATAAGCGTCTGGTCCCATTAACCGGTGGTCCAATTAACCGGAGTATAGTAGTATAATACAACATATAAAATAGTAAATACTACACTACATAAGTATTATATAACTGTTTATACTACATATACTAGGTACCATGCTCATCTACGGTATTAGTATTATTGTTTTATTATATTATTATGCATTAGACTAGTATCAAGCATGGTTTTCCCAATATGATCTTTGGAAAATTATGGTTCCTACCCCAACATGGCAGTGACGTTGATGAATGATCCAGCGGCCAATGTTGCATCTAGGTATATAATGTCTATGATGTATGTCTTCTTCAGCATGCAATCTGCTAATGCTAATTACTGTGGGGTGATGACTTTTCCACTTTCTATTTAAATAATGTTTAAACTTCTTCCCATTATATGATGATATCTAGGGACGCTACAACACCAGAAATGTAGTTTTTATACCAATACCATTAAGAAACTATGATTCCTGACACCGATTTTGATACTATGACTAGTAACGCTACTTTCTTTGGCTGATTTTGATTTTTTAAACTTATGACTGACGGATTCCAATTTATTCTTGTCCAAGAATTACAAATGACAGCATACAGATAATTTCTACCATTAAAAAGACAGCAGCAGATGCTTACTTGTGTCTTTCCCTGCACTCTCAGCAGGTTTATCTTTAGCTTTGTCAAATTGCACATAATCAGCAAGGTGATGCTGTTGTAAATGTCTTACTATTGTTCGGAATGTGTTCAGGGTTTGTCCTTTGCTGCTTACTTTCATTATGCATACTGCAAACAGCAACATTTACTGTGAAGATCTAGAATGCTAACGACATGGCCATAACCCAAATAAAATATTACTGCATCCTCACTAGTACTATGCTATATATGAAGTGACTTGTTAGTGGAGCTTTAGTGGAGCGTGGAGCAAAATCTAACATTCCTCGTCATCAGTGTGTGTCAGCAACGGTCTATCTAATAAACAATGCTTAAAGTTAGAAGTGTGTTTAAAGAAAAATTAGATTGTGAATGAATGTTAGTGAAGGCAGTTTGTTTTTCATGTGTGGCAGTGTTTGTGATGCTGTTGTGCAGGTGTGGCTATGTATAACAGGCATAGAATTATTTATATGAGACTGATCAACAGGTCGTAGCTGATTACACTGAACATACCCATTTCTCCAAATTCCAGTCACCAGCTGTCTCTAACTCAGACAAAAAATAAACCAAGATACGCTGGTTTATAATTTATCTAGTTTTAGTATATTTTTGCATATTCAATAAATTGTGTAACTGTATTTGGTAAACTCGGTAACTGGTATCTGGGGTTCAACTGTAGGGCTGCAACGATCGGCCAACATAATGGACAAGATAGATTATGAAAATGTGTCGACACCCAATTTCAGTGTTGAAGCATTGTTAATTTGTAATGTCAATGCCCTACAGGAACTTCTGGAGACAGTATCGCTTCTACTGTCTGATATTACTGCATTTTGTTTTGTTTATTTGGCTTCTTTAATGTCGCTATCGTGGCTTTAGCATCAGTGGCCATCTCAGCAACACACATAGGTTATATCCATACTAGGGGTGGGATTTTAACGCGTTAATTTCGATTAATTAAGTACAGTATCACTTCTCAGTGCACGAGTTCCAGGCATACAGATTATATTGTAGTGACGGTCGAACATGAAGCGGGCCGTTCTGGTCCCACAAACAACTGCGTGACTCGCTGATCTGTTATTTTGGATTTGTGTCGTCCCGTGTTCTGTTTGATGTGATCACGGGCTGGCTGTGGGAGGGACTGAACATGATGGGACATGTTTGGGGGCGTGAACGTGCGTATTTGTGAACTTGTGGGTTTATTTTGGGCGATCGGGAATGTTGTCTTACGTGAAACTTTGTGTGTAGGAAATATAACTTGTGTAGATTGTCCTGTGATTATTGTTGTCTTTTGTGGAATAAATAGAGCGCATCCTACCGTCTGTGAGGAAGTCGTCTGTGTGTGTTGGGTGACTGCTTGCCATGTTAGGGTACCTTGGTACTGCACTGGGTATAAGAGTGCCTGTGCCTGTGCCAAAAATCCATGCTTTATTTATAATGGAAGCAGTTGAAGTCAATCAGTAATTTTTTAGGCAGCATTTTTGGTCAGAATTTTCAGTGTTCTAAAAACTGTTTGCTTTGTGTTTTCTGCACTCATCTAATGGTCTGTGTAGTAAACTGGTGGGAAAATACAAGATTTTGAAGTTTAAGCTTGTGTTTATTGACTCATTCATCGTTCAACCTTAAATTAATGTTTCTTATATTAAATATTGAAATGTGATAAAAAATGTGATTAATTTCAATTAATTGATTACAAAGCTTCTAATCAATTAGATTTTTTTTTTTTTATCGAGTCCTACCCCTAATCCATACACAAGTTCATCTCATGACTAAATTAAACCAGGGTACATTCTAAATAGTAAACCTGTATTTGAACACATTAGTAATTCAGTTGTAATATATTTAACCTGGTATTATGTAGGTCTGCATGCCCTAATTGGTCAAATCATGAAGACTGTGTGCGATTGGCTTTTTGTTACATTGCGATACTTAACTTATAACTGTAAATCTAAATTAACTACAGTTAATTAGTATACCTTTCTCGCTTCTCTGCTCTCACCGTCTTGCCTGTAAAAGCCATCCAAGAGGTATATTACCCAAAAGCACCATTGTATAAAGCAGCAGAAGAAGCAGTTTTACACCCTGTTGTCACAAGACCCAGTGTCTAATTAGACCACACCTGTAATCATTTACATATCTGCCTGAGACTGAACTGCATGCAGAGTTTTGTAGCTATCTAACATTTCTCTCTGAATGTGTTACTTTATGCCAGTGAGTATATAAAGTCATATACTTACAGTAATATAATACAGTATATAGAGTGAATAAAGGGCTAATGTAAAAACTAAAATGTTTTACATTTTTGCATAAGTATGGCCTAAAACAATGGCAGCACAGTGGTTAGCATCGCTGCCTCACAGCAAGAAGGTCCTGGGTTCAATTCCAGGGAGGAGTGGTTTGGGTCCTTTCTGTGTGGATTACATGCCTGTAAGTGGCAAAGATATGTGAACATATAGAATTAGCAGTTACATTGAAGGTGAACTTAGAGTCAGGTGTTTTCCTTCAATTGGATTACCATTAGATGTGAATGAGGGTCCAGTTGTATTTAAAGAACAGTGAGCTAACACATTCTGATCTTCACAACACTTGTTTGTGGAAGCGCATCATTGCATGAACATACATCTGAGAACTGTAATTGATGCTCATCAGGCTGGAGAGGGTTCTAAAACCCATCTCTAACGAGTTTGGATTCCAACCAAATTCACAGTGAGACAGTCTGTGTACAAGTGGAACAAATTCAAGACCACTGTTACCCTTCACAGGAATGGTCAACCAACAAAGATCAAGATGTGTAAAAGTCCACAACATGACAAAGGAAGACAGGGAACCTTCTTATCAACTAAATACTCTCACATGTATGAATGTTAACATTCATAAGTCCACCACAGAAGACTCTGAATAACAATTATGTGAGAGCCTGGGTTGAAAATGGGACTCTTCCATGAAAAAACATTGCTGCTCATACACCGTCTGCAGATTACATGGGCAAGTCAGAAAGCTACTGGAAATACATATTGTGAATGGATGAGATCAAAACTGAAATTCTTCAAATATAAACCTGTAGAAAGGGAAATGGTTCACATACATTTGTCACACAAACATAAGTAATATTGGATTATTGTCTCCGTTTTTTAATAGTAGTCTTTTTGACTACTAGCAGGAATTTGATAGTATTATTATTTATAAATTAAAGTCTTGATTATGCATAAAAAAACAGAAACCATATTGGTTCACAAAGTGTATGGGCCACGGAACGAATGTTTGTATTTCTAATTTGTTTCACACACTCCTGCACCCTGCATGTTCTTGCCTCAAAACACATCCCTGATGTTTCAGAGTATCAGATGCATCTTAGCAGGCCGTGATTTTTCCGTGCAAGTTAGCAATTTTTTCCCTTGACTTTGAAGGAACAGGGTCACAAAAACAAACAAAGCAGACCTCTGGTTTTCCAGAATGAACATACTTGGTAAGTGTTCTTCCCAAATATTAGGACTGAAAGTAAAAAATACAGTTTTTACTCAAATGTATTATTAATCTGAGAATAAGGTTTCAAAATGCTTAAAAGTGAGACTTGACAAGGCCACTGGAACTTGCAAATTCCTCTTTCGGACAATTTTAAGTACTGTTCAGAGTGGATATGTTTTCTCTACATGTAAATAATATGCAACATTAAATATGTTTATAACAACTATGACTAATTCACATAACAAGAGGTTTATGTGGATAAAAGCAATGAGATGGGATGAGAATGTCCACATATAACAGTAACCCTGTTGTCACCAATGTATAAGTATGCAGCTTTCAATGATCACCGAAAACAGTATATCAACCAACCATTTCAGTTATTATAATCTAGCACAAAGTGACCATCATTTCAAGCAAAAAATGTTTTCAAACCATTTTATAATCCCAAACTTACATCTTATAACTAAAACGACATCAAATTGATTGATGTAGGATTGTGTGTGCTTGATGTGTATGCTATATTATGAAATAGGCACACATGTAGATATGTCCACCTCCTTATTTCATTGTTTGCATTTAAAATGTAGCCAGTACTTTGTATTCAAAGGCACTTAACCCTCAACCATTCAACCTGCTATTCATTCTGGAAAGGGGTTCTACTTAATGATACACATAAATCATAAATAAATAAACAAGTTAATATAGTACACTTTTTTATGTCTTTCATCTCTTCCAAGTACCAACATGAAGCAAGACAAGGAGGCAATTTTGAGAAAATATATGGAAAGCAATGAATGTTGTTACAAAGTACAAAATGCATGTCACTTCTAATATTTCCAATGTAAAGTTGATTTTTCTGTTCTTCCTAGCTAAATTGCTGGCGTTCTATCAAGCTGACTCTTATTTTTAAATCTTTTCACAGATTTTTTATTTCTTTGATTGTCCGTGTTGAATACATTGTAGGTTGAGTATGAAAAACTCCTGGGTAGATCTGACAGTGTGCTTGGGTCACTCTCTTATTAGAAGGTTAAGCTCTTTTGCAGACTGGAACATGTTTTCTTTAAAGATTGCATTGCATTGAGCTTCATCCATCTTGCCATCAACTGATACTAGCATTCCAGTTCCTGTAGATCACTACAGCATAGGGCATGTGGAGACGGTATTCTTGAATATGGTCATCTATAAAAAGGTATGGCTATGCTGTATTATTACTATTTCTTAGTTATGTATTGAGTAGTACATTGTTTTTTTGGGTTTTTTTTTTACATGTTTACAGTTTAGGATTTTTTGTGTGTTTTCTATTAGTTTTTCCCATACTTGAGCTCACCTTTATAAGTTAGGAAATGCAAAAACAAACCTACTAACCTAAAAAAATACTCACATCAGCAGTTTGGGCAATAACTGTGACAAACCTAAATGTACTTTGTCATACATAAAGGGAGGATAATGGTAGGAGAGGCAAAAAAAGGTGTCACCAAGTCTCCAATATTACAATCTGATGGCACCTCCATAACAAATTATTTTGGAAGGCCGGGAAAATACATATCCGGTGAGCTACTCACAAAAACTGAATGCTACAGTTGCATTTATTTTTGGTTTCAAATAAATAGTACGTTCAAATTTTTTTGCTTAGCCAAACTGATGGCCCTAATGCTAAGCTCTTCACTTCTGTAACGTGGGTTGTAAAACGCTCTAGATAAAGGTGTCTGCTTGAGTGCTGTAAGTACAAATTAAATGTTTATAGACTGTGAGGCGCGTTCAGTCTGAGTAATGTATTTGTCATAAAATGACAGAGGCTTCGGGCTAGATAATTATGCTATATTCTCCACCAAAACATCTAGTTGCCTGTACTTGCTAACATTTCAGTTAAAATCCCATCAATCACTCTTTCGCTGCAATCAGTCTAACAGATTTAGTGGTTTGTGAATGCATTCAGGTTTTATTTCAGTCAATGGAAATAACCTTTTGTTGCCATTGATTTATGAAAGAAAAAAAAAAACAGATACATAGCCCCAACAAATCCGGTCTTGCAAATAAGTACAACCTTTTTGACATACAGTATCTCAAAAACGTGAGTACACCCCTCACATTATTGTAAATATTTTATTATATATTTTCATGAGACTAGTAATTTAAATATAAAAAATTATTTTATACAAATATATACAAAATAATAATAACACAGCCATTAATATCTAAACCACTGGCAACAAAAGTGAGTACACCCCTAAGGGAAAATGGCCCAATAGTGCCCAAAGTGTCAGTATTTTGTGAGGCCACCAATATTTTCCAGCACTGCCTTAACTCTTTTGGGTACGGAGTTCACTAGCGCTTCAAAGGTTGCCACTAGAATCCTCTTTCACTCCTCCATGACAACATCACAGAGCTGATGGATGTTATAGACCTAGCGCTCCTACTTCTTACATTTGAGAATACCCCACATATGCACAAAAGGGTTTAGGTCTGGAGAAATACTTGACCTCATTTTCTTTAGCAAGGCAGTGGTTTCTTAGAAGTGTGTTTGGGGTCGTTATCATATTGGAGTAAAGCTGCTTTGAGACAATGCTACATTGTAAAAAGCGCTGTATAAATAAAATTTGATTGATTGATTGATTGGAATACTGTCCTGCGGCCCAGTTTCTGAAGGGAGGAGATCATCCTCTGCTTCAGTATATCCCAGAAAATCTTGTCTTTCATGGTTCCCTCAATGAACTGTAGCTCCCCACAGCCGGAAGCACTCATGCAGGCCCAAACCATGGCGTTCCCACCACCATGCTGGATGTAAAGCAACAATTCTTTTTTTTTTTTCAGATCCCCAGAAAGTTCTTAGCTATGAAGTCCCATGTTGAACATCCAGAGAGTTTGAGAGCAATAACACTAAATGTAAAACATATGCTCCCCATTCACATCTGGGACCTTGTAAATTAACAAGTCACCAGGGAGGGAAAGAGGCCAATTGGGTACAATATGGTCATTTTCACTCAGGGGTCTACTCAGTACTACATACTCTATACAGTGCAGGCCAAAAGCCTATGACCACTATTAGAAATGCTTGTCTGGAAGTTTTCTGAAATTTAGCAGCAGGACAGTAACTCAAAACAAAAAGCTTTGCAACAATTACTTGGAGACAACATAAGATAAAATTATGCTGACCGTTTCTGGCTTGCCTCCACAGTCTCCTGACCTAAATAACATCAAAGCAATTATTAATATTTTCAATAGCAGTCTCGTTAAAGTAAGGATGGTACATTGTAAAACTTCCAGTTAATTCGCATTATGGAACTCACCAGCTGATGCTTGAGCCCCATTTTATTATTACTTTTCTCATTAGTGTTACTGTTATTCTAATAATCAACTACAATGTCAAAAGTAGTAGAAATGGGGCTGTAACAAGGGAAATGTGGAGACAATTCCAATGAACAATTCCTGTGTTGATGTGGCCCAAGGATAGCATCATATTTTAAAATATTTGTGTTGTCTTCTATTCATGCTTGATGAGCTAAACGTGAGACAGAATCTCTCAAAGTCTTACAGCATCCTATGTCTCCTATTCTGGACTTTCAATTCATCCCACAGGTTTTTGGTTTTAGCCGAGGGTGGTCATGTTTTTGCACATTTTAAAAAATGCTGCTGGAAGTTCTAACAGTGGTCCAGTCTTGGCAGATGTAGCCAGACATTTCCATGTACTTCATGTAGTCCAAGATACCATTTATGCCAGGAAGGTTTCCAGGCCATTTAGATTTTGAAAAAAAAACTAGCCGACAACCATTTTATGTATTACATTTAACAGTTCATTTGCTTTATACAATAGCAGTTATTTTTGTCTGAGTGACCATATAACCTGACTCCAGTCAAAGTTACAGTAGCATCTAGTGAACTAGAATTGTTTATGTTTGTGGTTGAAGAAAGGGATTTTTTCTGGCACACCTTACAAATAGTGTGTTGGCATGAAAATGGTGTCTGTAGATTTGGAGACTTGACCTTAAAGTCAATCAGTGTCTGTGATACATTAACTGTTATCCTTGGACAGGTTTTAATTTCTAACTATTGTTCCCACTGTGCATAGGGAAAAAAATTCATTTGTGTCTGCTTCCAGGCAGGTTCATTTAACAGCTTTTTTTGCTACATTTTTATAGCCTTTTTATAGCCTGATTTCTGAACATCAAGACTAGTTTCTGGTTTGTTAGTGTTGATTATTCCGTAACCTCCTTTTGGGCTAAATTTGTGTTTCCAAATATATGATAAACATGCTTCAATAATATCTTCCTTATAAGTACTTAATTTACCTTATAAGCACTACATTGCTTATGACAAATAATTTCTATTAAATGTTGGATTCTCAAAACACTCTTTCCTTATTTATAGCCCATATGCACCCAGGGGAACTGGCTGCAGGTAAACACAGTTTGCAGTGTGACCCAAAAGATAAGCTTTAACAATTGCCATGGCAATATTTTGTTAACATACAGCACTGATAGCTAAAAACGTCCCCTGTTGTAAATTTGCAGGTGTGGCAGTTTCCTCCATCTTTTCTGATACTGACCTTATGTTATGTGATCAGCTGCTAACACTAATAATAACCGTATGATATGATCCTTTAACATTCCCCTTTGTATACATACAAATTATTTCATTGTGTGCACAGTCTTATTTGGCCTTAGTGTGTACACGTATGTACACTGCATATTGTGAAGTACACTTGTGTAACTCTCCACTTTACAAAACAAATATTGCAAATGCACCCTGACAATGTGGGGACTTTTTGTGACAGAGATCACTCACATACAGCTTTACTGTGATTTACAGTCTATCATAAGTCTTTCAGAAGTGGAATTTATCGATTTTTTATTAACCAAGTAGTTTAATACACACACTATATATATATATATATATATCATAGCATAGCCCATCTTAGCCATGTTTAAAACACATATACTAACATTCAGTTGGGCAAATCATTAAGATTAAGCTTTATTTGAGCATCCAAGTACTCTAATTTCCCGCTACATTCCAAAGAAGTTAGGCTAAACTGATGAACTGACTTACTGTACCATAGTAAAGTTTGGGAAGACAGTGTTGGTTTTGAAAGGTCAAGTTTTTGAGCATTTGGACTGTGGGAGGAAACCCACAGTAGTACCGTAGTAGTTGGAGTACCCGGAGTAAACCCACACAGAGATGGGGAGGACATGCAGACTCCACACAGAAAGGACCCAGCCTGATCCTCCTTGGGATTGAACCCGAGACCTTCTTGCAGTGAGGCAGCGGTGCTACCCACCAAGTCAAATATATTTTATTCTGCCACTGTTTTCACACAGTATCAAGTACACTAATACATTGAGTATTGAGGCTAATGAATTTACACTTTAGCAGCATGAGGTTTAATTTTTTAATAAATAAGTTAATATATAAATATAAGACAAAACTGCAGCTTATGTTGAACAAGACCAAACCAGAATCCAAGAAAAATGCAAATAATAAATAAAAGTCTGAGACATAAAAAGATGTCCAAGACAACTTTGAAGTACTAAACCAGGAACCTTAAATAGTCATTATTTGTAAGACCGCAACTAGATTTCTTTCCACACTGTTTATATTTCTATAGGTTATTACATATAAATGCATAGTTGTTTGCCATAGCAGCATGCATTGCCTATCCATGCCTAAGGCATGGTGCCATAATGTGGGACTGTGGTGGCCTAGCAGTTAAGGTACTGGACTCTGGACCTTATGGTCCAAGGTTCACATCCCACCTCTGCCAAGCTGCCAAAGGTGGGTCCTTAAACAAGGCCCTTAACCCACGATTGCTTAAATTGTTCGATTGTATGAATTGTAAGTTGCTCTGGATAAGAGTGTCTGCTAAATGTCGTAAATGTAAATGACAAAGTCATTGAGCTGTGTCATGACAATACCATGAATTGACTCTGAACTACTACTTTAATGTTACTAATGGAGATGAAGAAAATTATTGAGTTATATATTGTTTTCTTTCCTAAGCCAGCTCCATTTTGTACATTAACTCAGCAAAGAAGATACCTCTAAAAAGAAGAGTCCATGTCTCATTTTTCCATCCACTAGCGATATTCCTGTACTCGCGATGCTGTTTCTCGTTTGCTGCTAGAGAGAGCTCCCCTACTGGTTATCAACAGTGTTCATGTCATTATATGTGTAGGCGACATGGCACGAAATTTCCAGGAGCACAGCAACATGAAAAGCCAACAATGTAGGCTACGTGATAACTGTAACAGCATACATAAACAAAATAACTAAAGTACAGTATCCAGTATCCAATATTTTAAAATAACCATTCAGAGACGTCCTGCTGTAGCCACTGAGTTTCAACTTCTACATGTGCTTCATCAGGATCAGATTCTGGGTCAAATGGGAAAACCTGAACACTAGTCATCGCGATACAACACCCCCAACTATTCGTGCACGGTAAGGCCACTCCCCCGCCCTCTCCCTCATTATCATTTGAAGCTACACATAGAAATAGCACGTCTTAAAGAAAACTAATTGTGGGACGGTCTCAAAGTTGATTATAATTATATACCAAGGCTGAATTTCTGAAAAGAGACTTCAGTTACAGTATTATGGGACCTCAAAGACATATATAAAAGCATAAAAAAGCAGCATGCCATGGGTCCTTTAAGATTTATGATCATATTAAACACTGTGGATTTTATTCGAATCTAATCTGACCAACTACACCCTAAACAATAAGGACGACCTAAACGCAACACAAATTCTAGCAAGACAGCTGTGATTTTTTTCTCAACAAAGGAATTTGAAATTGCTTAAAAAGTAATTTATGTAATTCTGCCATTAAGGGTGGAGCGGCCTGGTCATCTGTATGTTAGAACTGGTAATTTACAAAACTCCCACACTTTTTTCAGTTTCATTGATATATAGTACATACTATGTATTGTATATAGTACATATACTATGGCCTGGGTCCTTTCTGTGTAGAGTCTGCATGTCCTCCCCGTGTCTGTGTGGGTTTCCTCCAGGTATTCCGGTTTCTCCCACATTCCAAAGATGTGTGTTAGGTTAATTGGTGTCTGTAAAGTACCCCTTAGTGTGTGAACGTGTGTGTGTGTGTGTGTGTGCCCTACGATGGATTGGCACCCCGTCTAAGGTAACCCCGTCCCTGCCCTTGTGCCCAAAGTTGCTGGGTTGGCACTGGCGGAAGATAATGAATGAATGTTATTAACACTATGGTATATACCTGTACTAGGTCAAGGCTATGCTCAATACAGTGTTGCCTCGTCACTTCGCAGTTCACCTTTCGCGAACTCGGTGCATCGCGGGTTTTCAAAAGATATTAATGGAAAAAATATATCGCAGATTTTTGCTGTTTCGTGGGTTTTTTTGCGAATCTTTTATATAAAAAAATCACAGAATTTATAAAAACTATATTAAAAATATTAATTCTAACAATAAAGGAATGTTATAAATCATAAAATGTTACTTGCTACTTGCTGACATGACAAGTTTTTGTCTGCAATGTTGTGTTCGCTGTTTGTGAAAGTTTCATTACAGACTGAATTCATTCAAGTCCTACGATGCCACCTAAACGTTTTGCAAGTTCTACGGCTAAAATAGTGTATAGACTTAAATAATAAATATAGTGTCTCTACTTTGCGAATTTCCGTTTCTCACGGGTGGTCCTGTAACGTAACCCCCATGACAAACAAGGGAACACTGTAAAGTCAAAATTATTTACTTAAATATAGGCCCATTTTGTTCACTAAGACATTTACTACATCCTTAAAAAATGTATTGTATCTTGTCCATGATATTGCAGTAAGGACAGTAATTTATTGCCTGCATGCCATAATATATACTTCAGTATACTTTTACCAAATATGCAGTGGGCAAACACAACCAGGAGCCATTCCTGTAACTTATAACAATGGACTTGTAACAAAACAGATTAAGAGTAGTGTGAGTCATTTCTGCAGGATGAAATGACATCAAAAATCCCACATGAGGCACAAAATGGAACGTCACAATGGAAGCAGCAGTGGTGATTCAGCTCTGAAAGACAGAGCACAAGAGCACTGCTGCAATACTGCACCATATTAAACCCAAAAAAGCTCCTTGGCTGTTCCTCTCAGCTTGACACGCCTACCCTCATGGGGTCCTGATGAGTGCCCTGGCTTTTGGACAACATTAAGGGCGTAATCGCTTTCTTTTTCCGCAGAGGATAAATGAGATGTTTGTGGTAGCCATGAGCATTTTCAGAGTCGCTGTAAATGGCTGGGTGAGTTCAGCCTGTTCAGGAGGTGCTACAGGAAGAGGGCTTTGCAGAGTTCTTCCACAAATGTAAAAAAAAGCACCTTATTTTGCTTCCTGTAACAGCAGCTGTGTGTTAGCAGACGGTTATGTTCAGTATTTCACCTGCAATGCAAGTACAGAACTTTTTCTGTCGATAAAGCCAGAAAACACTTACACTGTACCTGCCTGGCCGTTTAAAGAGTTTAAAATAGTCTATTTTTATAATGGACTAACAGAGGTGCAGCATATTCTCACTAACACACTAACACACACACACACACACACACACACACACACACACACACACACACACACACACACACGCACACTGCTTTAGCTTTCAATGAACCACACATCTGAAAATCATGCCAACTTATGAATATTTTAGTGTACTAATTTAAATGGGGACAGTCATTATAAACTCTTAAAACAAACTGGAGGGCTAAGCACTGAGTTATGCAACTGAAAGCAGGGTTTGCAGTAATGGTTCCCAGAGCCAGTGCTGCAGACACCAGGCACTGCATGTCTCCCTGATTTAGATTATCAGATCATTATCAGATTACTAGGTAATCATCAAGTGCAAGCAAAGGCAAACAAAAATGAAATGTACATGGTTCTCAAAGAGTGAAAGAGTGGGGAATGGCTGGACAGTAAGAGGTAATATTTAGAGCTCAGTGTAACATGAACACCATATTATAGAATAACACTTGAAAGTTTGTGAACCCTTTATAATTTTCTGCAGAAATAAGACCTAAAACATCAGCATTTTTACAAGTACTGAAGGTATAAAGGAAAGGCATAAAGAGAACCCAGTTAAACATATGACAAATCTATTATATACCACGCACAAAAATGAAAAAAAAAGAAAAAAATAAGAATATCCAATCAGGGGTATCCGCTAATTTTTGTGAGCAGTGTACTTAATCATTTCCTTTCTGATTAATTATCCAATATTACACCTTAGTAATATTGTTAGTGACAAAAGCATGTGACCCAATAGACGTGCTTTCAATCAATGGGAATCAGGGATTGGGAATAAATGAGAGGAATGGGATGTTAATGATCACGGGTCCACCATTACCAGCACAGTGCATATTAGGTTTGCAAGTGGAAAGTGACTGCTCACCGTGTGTGGCAAAAGTAGGTGAACATTTGCTTTCAGTATCTGGCATGATCCTCTTGTATTGCAACGACTGTACCTAAATGTTTACAGTAAGTGTCGATCAGTCCTGCACAGTGGCTCCGATTAATTTTAGCCCATTCCTCTGTACAGAACAGCTTCAACTCGGAAATGTTCCTAGATTACCTGCTCGCTTCAGATCCTTCCACAACATTTCCACTGGATTAGAGTCAGGATTTTGACCCGGCTGTTCTAAAACATTTATTATTTAACTATTCTTTGCTAACATGGCTTGTTTGTTTTGCTGCATGACCCGTGTTCTCTTGAGACATACAGATATTCCGCTTTTAAAATTCTACTTTGGAATTTGCTCGTATAAGTCACAATTTATTGTTCTATCAATGGTGAAATGTTTTCCTGGACCAGATGCAGCAAAACTGGCCCAAACCATGATGCAACCACCATAATGCTTCGCAGACCATATGGTAGTATGCAATGTTTTCCTTTTTCCAGTCATGACACATCTCATTTAAACCAAAACGTTCTATATTGGTCTCATATATCCACCAACCTTATCCCTCAGTGGCGGTCTGGTTTTTCCATGTGATCTCTAGCAAACTGCAGACTCAGAGGTTATCCTGGATTCCTCTGTGACCTTGCAGACTATTACACTGAACTGCACTTGAAGAGATCTTTGTTAGCTGACCACTCCTGGGGAGGGTAACACAGAGTCTATTTATTTGCAAAAAAATCTGTCTGCCTGATTGATTTAAGACTTACATTTAAGAGACCTTCTAGCCTAATGAGCATCAACATTTTTCGAAGGTCTTCAGAAGTATAATTTCATTGTGCCGTTATAACGTTCTACAGACATGTTATGAAGTTCAGAATTTGGTAAATAAATTTGCTCACTCACACCTGATTGTCTTCCCATTGACTAAAAACACTGGACTCTCATTTCACCTTCAAATTAACTTCAAATCCTAGATTTTCTTTTTCATTTTTACTATACACTTTAATATGCCATATTAGAACAGATTCATCATCAATTAAATTAATACTAATATTGTGTCTTCGTTGTTTACTTCGCTTTTCTTTAGCTACTTCTATGACTTCTATGACTAGTAAATCGCATGATGTTCTTTCGTACATGTATGTAGAAATAAAGAACATTCTACAGGCTTCGCAAACCTTTAAACAACCCTGTTCATTTAGTACAAAAGGCTTAACACATCCATACATGACACATTGACATAATTATGGAACTGTGTATGTCCTGGTACTAAGCCAAGCCGTTTGTTCCGTAGGCTATAACGCGTACGTTTCCTATGAAACTGAGAAGAAACAGAAATCCACAAGTTTCTGAAGCTCGCGTAAAATGTAAAACACTTGTAGCCTCTCTCGACATGTACCTATTCATACGCTGATAAAGACAGCTTAGCTAACTGATATTGTATGGGATGCACGGAACAGAACCGTCATAATGTTTCCAATAGGTATGCAAACGGGATCTGATGGGAAATACATTATTAAAATTCAAATGTTTCTCAGTTGGTACGAAGCCGAAAACGCAAAAGGATGTGCCCGAAGCACTGACATCGCTCGCGTTCCGTTACATTCAGTCCCGACTTCGCCACCAGGCCAGGGCTAATAAAACACTCAACTCAGGACGCATTGGACCTGGTACCGAAACATTGCCACTGAATTATCCAGAACATGAGCACGCTTACCTCTGCTGATCTCCGATTCCTTTTGAAGTCCTCTTTTGTCTGAAAAAAGATGGCTCTGTAAACGATATCAGACTCCCTCATAAGCGCTCCCGTGGCTGATATAAGGCCATATATCCCGATCGGGCATTCCTGAGGTCCGTTTTTACACATACATGAGGAAAGAAACTTGTAATTGTATATAATTGTGGCGCTGTGGAATGCCCGTTTGATCCGGGGCCAGATTTTTTCTCAGCCACCACTCCCGGCCGTGTCTTCCTTCCTCCCTGACAGCCAATATGACGGGCGCTGGACGAGCATGAGGCGAATAACGTGAGCTCAAGGGCGGGACCAAGCGCTAAGCGA
>JAUZST010023158.1:0-31646 GCA_034779995.1 Parotocinclus haroldoi
CTCTCTCTCTCTCTCTCTCTCTCTCTCTCTCTCTCTCTCTCTTTCTCTCTCTCTCTCTCTCTCTCTCTCTCTCTCTCCTGTTAGAACAAAACATAAGGTAAAGAGATAAACATGACCAATGTCAGCCACTGTGTAAATGTGATGATAATTAACTTTCCAAGTAATGATAGTTTGACATTTTTAACATATCTGAATATTACAGGTGTGTCTCACAATATATATTGACTAAAGCCTTGATGCAAATGGCTGTAAATTACTATAGGTGTTTGTCATTTTATTGTGGTTAAGATGACTTTCGAATTCATAAATCAGCCTTTCCTTGCGGCCATTCCATTTATATTCTCCAGCTAGGCCTAAAACAAAAATGGCATCATCTAATATACATAAACATACCACAGTTTTAGTGCTGCAGCCTGGAACTACAGCATCTTTGCTCCAAGGTTACATTTGTGTGTCATGGCCGTTGTTAATTGAAACTCTTTCAAAGCAAGGGAGCAGGCGTCAGCTTATGGTAGGGCCATGATGCAATGTCTGCATGATCGTCACACTTAACCCATCACCAGCAAACATAAAACTTCCATGCCATAGCCAGGGAGAGACCTCATTTGGAATTGGATAGTAGTGAACGACGTGGCTGTCTCTAAATTATTTAAATGACTGCCTTGTTTAACTCCTTAACATGCTAGCTAAATAGCTCAGCTCATGCTGTCGTCTCCAGTGCTGATGATTTTAACTCAAGCAACAGCAGATCTATTGAACATAGTGCTTGTTCCTGTTATGAGTCCTGGCATAACTTTGCGCCTCTCTGAATGCTGCATGGATGGGTAACCCTGGAACATCATAGCAAGAAGGTCCTGGGTTCAATCCCAGTGCGGAGTTGGTTTAGTCCAGATACTCAGGTTTCCCCCGACAGTCCAAAGATAACACTAAACTGACTTGAGTGTCTGTGTATGTGTTTACATACAGACGTACAGTGCATATATATTTCCAGAGAACCATGTGTATAATAGTAAAAATAATAATAATAATAGTAATAACTGGAAAGCAAAGGCACGAGTTGAAAATGTCCAGTGAGTCAATATTGCGGATATCGGGTGATAGAGAGTTCCAGAGACGTGGGGCAGAGTGGCTGAAAGCTCTGGAACCCATGGTGGTCAACCAGGCTAGGGGGACAGTGAGAGCAGTAGATGACGAAGATCTGAGAGTCCGGCTTGGTCTGTTTATGTGAAGGAGATTGGTGAGATATGGAGGGGTGATGTGATGGATAGCCTTAAATGTGAGCAGTAAACGTTTATAATCAATTAATGGGTGTAACCTTGTGTGTCACTGAAATATCCACCGATGCTGATAGCGACTTTAAATAAACCAAATAAACAAACAAAACCTAAGATCCAACACTAATATTGTGTGCATTTTGATCAACTTAGTCTGCTGTCCAAACCTACACACACACACACACACATATATATACGTACACATACATGTACTGCTTACTGAAGCTGGAGAATATGACGAACCTAAAACCTTTTCTCTTTCATAGCCCTCGTTCTCATTCGAAGCGAAAAAAAGCAGAAGTAAAACTTGCAGTACTCCTTTCCAATGCTTGTCACTATCCAAGGCTATGCTATCTGTATAAATGGACGTATATGCACACAGCTATATTCCAGTCCTGGCTTGGCCCCGCCTATTTCTCTTCATCCTTTGTTCGTCAGCGGATGATGTGAGGACTCAAAACCCTAATGTATCTCCGTGTATCGGACGAAATAATTGCCTATATATTTTTATTACGCTATTCTATTCAGTATTCTATTTATATGTTATTCTTGTCCATATATGTTATTTTGACCATTACTACAAACTTCATTATTACAGCTAATTATAACAGTAAACTTCCCATGGATGTTTTGGTCCCGTAAGGTTTCTAATACTGTAAAGCTGCCTTAATACAACGCAACAGCACGCCCACTATATAAATAATCATCATTTGACTTGCTTTGACTGTTTCGCAGGGTCAAGTAAAATCCAGATTTCCGCTGTGACCATGATTTAAATCATCTCTAGCTATTTTTTCACGTTGTCTTCTCTGCATTCTCCTAGTTGGGGTTATGGGTGCCCTGGCACATATTTCTGGAATACTCAGGGCACAACCCGTTGCAGTTAATTAATTGAACTAACTAAATGTTATGGTTTCATTTTTGAATTGCTTTTAGTTAGCTGTACTGTGCGACAGTTCCTGAGTAAGAGGTGGGGTAAAGGTCGTGGCTTTTCTGTACAAATAAAATGTACTCTAAAATGTACTTACTGGAGATCGTAAGCAAATATCTAAATCTGTAATACTTTAGATGACAGAAGGTCATTTTCAAATTAACCGTATCTGTGAGACTTCAGGTTTGGTATTTTTTTTTGGCCTGACAGAGAGGTTTATCTTTTTTTTCTCCTCCAAGGTACCATTGTTATCCAAGTGGCAGCAACGGATGCAGACGACCCCACATATGGCCACAGTGCAAGGGTGGTCTACAGCATCACCCATGGACAGCCATATTTCTCAGTGGAGCCAAAAACAGGTAAGACCTGATGTATTTTAGGAGCTACAGCACGTCTTTTTTCCATCTTATATTAAAACGACATATATTGAAAAGATATCTAGTAGCAAAACCAGAGAGCATAACAAACAATATTCACATGTACCATAACTTTGAGAAACCCATGTGCAAAAGTTTTGTTTAATCTGAGCAGCACAAGTGTGTGTTTGATTTGACACATCTTTGAATTTGTAGGCTGTTTTATTACTGGTAGGTCATGTGGTCTGATGGGTCTATCATGAGTAGGCTATTGTAGTTGAACGCAGCCAGTTTATCGCTGGTTCTAAATGAGTTCTAAATATTGTTAAATAAAAGCCAGCGCTTCTAATTTGCCAAATATAGGTGGTGGAAATATTTTCTGCGAAATAATATGTTCTTGTACCAATTTCAGTAGATTTTTCTACAGACAATTAGCCTCATTTTTCATGGAAAGGCGAGCAAACTATGAGCAAATCATCAATAAAATGGAACTTCCCGAAAATAGACCTTTTCTGTCTGCCATTGTCTTGATTAGTAGAATGCGAGTATGTCATAATGACTATAAAATGTACACATTACTACTGTAAAATGAAGGATTTGAACTGAGAAACACAGTGTGTGTAAAGTAAGTTCCAGTTTAACATTGTTATTGCTTGCTTATTGATATTGCTTGCTTATTGATATTTCTTGCGTCACCCAGCAGTGAATCAAAGTAATTTGGATAAAACTTTGACTCCTTGTGCTTCATATATATCTGAAAACAAAGGCTCATATACTGCTTGGTTTATTGGCATATATCCGTGGAAGGACACACAGACCCCTGTAGGCTAGACAACTTCACCTTGACTGCCATTAGGTATCGGGATGAAATCCTTGGACCTACCGTTAGACCATATGCTGGTGCAGTGGGACCTGGGTTCCTCCTGGTGCTTAGCCTAAAGTGGATAGCATATGTAGGAGAGAGTATGTAGGCAGTTTTGTGAGGATGAAGAAATGCATAACACTGAATGGACCCTCTGCTGGCCTGACCTAAATCCAGTAGAACACCTCTGTGACATGTTTTTGGTCCACCTGCTTCTGCCAGGTTCCACTTCAGTCTGTGATGTCCTGGTCCAGATCTGGGAGGAGATCCCACGGGCACCATCCGTTGTCTCATTACGATCATGCCCTGGCACTGTCAGGTGTTCCCAGTCCATACCAGGAAGCTTCATATTCTGCATAATAGCTTCTCTGTTGAGATCAGAAGGGTTCTTAAATCGTCCCTAAAATGTTTATATAGCATAACGTGAGGGAATGAATTTGTACATTTTGCAACTACAAAGAATGGAGACGTCTGCAATTTTTATCTAAACTTCAACTGTGAGAGACAGAATCTAAAATGTAAAAACTCATCATTTGCATTTTATTGTATGAAATAAGTATTTGATACAGAGATCAGAAGTTTCCTGTAGTTCTTGACCAGGTTTGCACACACTGCAGGGGGGACTTTGGCCCACTCCTCCATACGGATATTCTCTTTGCAGAAAAGCACCACCAAAATAGGATGTTTCCACCTCCATGCTTCATGATCCGGACAGTGTTCACATTCTTCTGCTACCTCCAAACACTGTGAGTGGAGTTCATACCAAAACGCTCTATTTTGGTCTTTTGGTGTGAACAGGTGGGCTTGCGTGGACGGCGTAGTGTGTTACTCACAGTCATATTTGTGACTGTGGTCCAAGCTCTCTTCAGGTTCTCCCATCTAAGCAACCAAGCAACCAAGCGGCTGCCTTTTTGTCCTGTAGCCCATCCCAGCCTTGTGCAGATCTACAATTTTTGCCCCTGGTTTCCCTTAGACAGCTCGTTTGGTCTTGCCCATGGTGGAGAGGTTGGAGTGTGATTGATTGTGTGGACAGGTGTCTTTTATACAGGTCCTGAGTTCAAATAGGTGCAATTAATACAGGTAGTGATACAGATTTCCCCTCTAATATTCTGTGTCCTTCAGCTGACATGTACGTACAGTAAAATTTACCGACCTCTCCATTCTTTGTAGGTGGGAAAACAAGCAAAATCGACAGTGTATCAGATACTTATTTTCCTGTTCTGGGAGACCTTCAGGACTACCTGTCCCTCCACTGCAGGGTCCAGGTATGGCACCGTGGTATCATTAGTGATGCTGACCCTAGCCCACTGCAAAACTAGTGGGAAATCAGAAAGGAAAGATGAGGACGGACAAAATTTCAATGGTCTTTACCTATTAAACTATTCCTGTTTCGTGTCCATCTCATTGTTGCTACTATGGTGCTCATAGTTGTTAATTTTATTAAAACCAAAGCAGCTGGACCTGATTAACAACTCCCCGTTACTCAACTGACCATCTCAATATCCCACACGTGAAAGTGAATGCTAAACTAAACTAGTTAAGAGTAACTAGTAACTGTCTTGTTTAATGTGTAAAAAGCGCTGATTGCATTTGGGCATGACAAAGGCTACAGTACGAAGAAAGTAGCTTCATTTGCCGTGTGGGGTCTACCAGCAGTGGCAAAATCCAAGGCACAGAAAACTCTTGTGAGAATTGTAGCCCAAAGATGAAACTGACAGAGGTACTGCTGACATTCTTCATGGCTTATAAATGAAAAAAAATGCTTCGCATGAAGGCAAGAATTGCTTTTAGAAGTCAACTCGGGTCCTTCACAGCCGATTTTTAAAAGAACATTCCTCAGGGAGCTGCGTACCATGAACATATGTAGCAGAGGGAGATGCAGGAGGCCTTTGCCTCTTGCCATAAGCATGTTATCTGTGCATATGCATTTCATTTTTGCCTGTATGTGAATCATACGTTACGCCGTTGGACAACCAGGTCGTTATCTTACCAATGAACATAACATTCCTATCACTGTATTCCAATATCACTGTATTTACTCGAGAAGACCAAGTCAGATACAAGGCAAGGCATCCACGGAATCTCACAATTCTTTGATGAAATAGTGGCCTAACATTGATGTTGCCTACATCCATAAACTTGTCCATGTCAAATCACATGTTTGTTTAACCAAACCGCAGCCTGTAGACATGCTCATTGAGGCCATACACACCACTTGGCTTTAATAAAAATGTCTCCTGGCTTGTATAGATGCTCCTTGGAGTTATAAAGTTATAAAGTTTCATCATGCACCGAAAGATTTCTAACAACTCTAATTTTTCTCAGATGCCTCTGAGCTCCAGGTGCTTAAGGATGCAGCCTTTCAGCGACAGAATCTTTGCGAGGCATTGCTATATTTTCCTCCAGTAACACCTTTAAGGGCAATAACCAGGTTTACTGTAGGAAAGTCCAATAGTCCTCGAAGGTCATCAGTGTAAATTTCTTTGAACATACTGTACTTCATTCATACACCATGTACTGTGCATAATTTAAACACTGGGTGTGTAATCAGAAGTATACATTAATGATGTAAGCTAACACAAGTGTGAGTCTGCACAGATGATGTTACCAAGCTACACGCAATGTGTTTTTACAGTCCAGCAGCGAAATGACAAACAGTAAATAATCCGTTGCATTTGCAGCAGCAAAGCTCATAAAGGCCAGGCCGTGCGTTAGATTATAGGAAGGTCCATTACAGTGGGGTACCTCTTAATCTAGTCATTTTTTTAATTGGAATCCTTGCAAATCCATTCATACACAAGGGAAGTGTAAACTTGAAAAAGAAATGTTGCTTTTTAGGAATAGGAAATAGGAACATAGGGAAATAGTTTTTGTTTTTTTAGATTTAGACATATTGATACGAGTTTGCTAAAAACACTATAATAATCCGTTAAATTACATCTCCATCAATCTACATTCCCGCTTCCTCCCCTGGGCTGGGATCAGCCAGAATTCTCTTCACCACTTCTAGACCAGCCTCACACTTTTCCAGTGTGTTCTCATGTTCCAACCCCCATTTGCCCCGTGGGATCCCACACCCTCAGACGCTACAGCAGTAGATGGCTGGTTCAAGGGGAGCAAGGCAGTCTGGACTTAGATCCACCAACGCATCTCAGAAGTCATCCGCAGATACCAGGCCAAGGCAGACCGGCCAGGAACCCAACTTCCAGCCCTTTTCTCAGGGGTCTGGCCCTGGGTCTCTAGTCGTCTCGCAGATGTTACTTCAGTCAAGCCACCACCCGTGGAGATTGAGAGTGCCCCTGTCCACACAGTCAAACCGTCGGCTGGACTCTAGGAGGCGTGGTTTACAATACCTGGTGGACTGGGAGTGTTACAGCCCAGGTTGGACATCCTCACAAGTCCGCTCCCAGTAGGCGACCTGTAAATGCTCGCTCTTCCTCTGGGGATGGGCACTGTCACACACGGACTGCTCAGCGGACCACACCCATCCACCTTCACATGCACGTCATGACGCACAGCTGCACCTCATTACAGATCTCTGTTTAGTCTCTCCCTCATTCCACAATCCCCGCTGATTCACTTGGTCTCTACCTTGTAACACTAAACGGTGCTCCCTTGCTCATTTATCTTGCACCTCATTACTCAAAAGCTTACATGCATCAGACATGAAGTTTATCAAAAGTTTATCATGCCTGTAAAATCTACAATTGTAGTGAATGTAGTGAAACATAGACACTGATATGTATTGTTGTCTAATAAATTTGAAACCCAGCGTTAAAAATACACACCCACTGGTGCTTTAATATTCAGGAACCATTGGTTATTAATCTCTGCATATACATGACCTATACCTATTGACCGATTCCTACCTTTCGCCCCCGGACCGTTTGGCCGTCCTTGCCGGTTGCCATTACAGAGCTAGCGGTGAGGTGGTTTATATCCAGTGACCCATTTACGACCTGATTGCGAACAGCTGCTTCTCCTGCTAATTAGGTGCGGGTTTTAGCACTGTTCGGGGCCAGGTCGCCTTCATTCGGGACACGCACCCTTGCACGCACCTTTAGGGTTAATTTCTAACGTCCTGGGGCTTTTAGTGCCGAGGAACGCATATAGTGTGTGTGTGTGTGTGTGTGTGTGTGTGTGGGGGGGGTCTCCCGTCCCGTACTCATGTGCTCCTGCTTTTCCGCCGTGTCAGCACTCAACGAGCCTCACTCCAGCTGGCTGCCCGTCCTGAATGGGATGCGCCCCGGCTTGGCTTACTTGCGCCATACGTGCACCGGAGCTCACGCTTGCCCCCTGGTGGTTCGGTGCCTCTTGCGATCTCTCGCCACTTGGGAGACGTCCCAAATCGTGCTCTCTGCACTCACCGTGCTCTCTGCACACCTGCCCCGTTGACGTTTAGGCACCCTCTAGCGATCAGTTCGCGCGTTGGTCCCAGTCGGGACGCAACACAAGTGGAGCGCCATTTTGTTCTTTTATGTTCACAAGCCTTTCGCGCCGCTCTTCTTCCCCTTTTAGTTTTTCTGTACTTTTTCCCCATTATTATTATACGCCGTGGTATTCAGTCTATCCCGCATGTTTGGGTCCTACCACATCTCATAACAGCACCATCATCCAATTCTAAGAGGCGTGCTCGTGAGTAAAATTGTTTTGATATTGTTTCTTATTTTTTATGGGAAAAAGTCCTTGGGCTTCAGCAACTTCAAAGTTGCTTTCAGTGGCAACCTCAGCATAATGTTGAACTTGGACCTCAGGCTTCTTGTGTGTGAACTGGATTAGAGCTTGCCTGAATAATGCTGTGTGTGTCCTTTGTTCAGGTTGCTGTTTCTTTTTTTGTACATGTGCATAGATAAAGAAATAGAACATGCCGTTTGTTTCATTGTGTTTATTTTGGTGCTTTTTCCATATGTCACTTACTGTTTAGAGGGAAGTGAAGGGTGTAGGTAGATACATAAAGCCATTTGGAATGTCATCTACATTCGCTATGCAATGTCAACAGGCACTTGCTTAGTGTGAAATTACATTTTCCAGGTTGAATTTTCAGAAAGCAGGTCTTACTGCATCAGCAAGAATTCTCTTGCTAAACATACATAGACATCCCAGAGCAATGCACTGTCTAATCAAAATGTGGCAGTTATCGGACTCTCTGATAACTCTCTAATAAGCATTTACTCTTTTCTGGCTTCCAGTTTTTCCTACCTTTTGTAATCCTGTACATTAAATTGAACAGTATGGTAAGAAATACTATATCCATTACATAAATAAATGTAAATATAATTTCGGAAACACACAGGGAAATAGCTTACTTCCTGGGTGTCATGGTGTATATGTCTGTTCTTGTGTGAGTTTTGTGTGTGTGTGTGTGTGTGTGTGTGTGTCTTTAGATATAGCTGATGCTCCCAGCACTGCCTCATTACCCAACGTCCCACTGAGCTCCAGCTGCCACCTGCATTGCCAGTTGGGTGTGAATCTCAAACAGCAGGCAGCGTCTGTTTTCCATCCTGTTTCTGTTTCCTTCCTCTTGGAGGAAGAAATGAGTGTTGTGCTTCTTCCTGACTTTGCTTGCTACACCAAGCCTTATACCTTTTGTCGTAAACAACAGCGCAGTACAGGGCACAAAGTTTATGTTTATGAGTGTAGTTATGTACACTGCTCACAAAAATTTCATTTTGAAATATTTTTATGAGCGTTGTAGTATAGCCGAGGCTAGTCATATCGTTAAAGATAAACTGCCGCCTGAGTGATGGCTAGCAGTGCAACTGGTTGTGTTGATAGTACGCAGCTCGAAGCTGTTGGGGGTCTGTGTTCGAATGCTATATAATTCTGGCCTGGACTCTGCCTGTATTAGGTTTGAATGCTCACATCCTGTCCCTTTACTGGTTAGGGTTCTTTACTATGAGTATTTGAGTTAAAGGTGACTAGGCTTCTTCTTGGTTCTTGAGCTCATCATGACAGGGCCCAGCAGTACATCTAAAGGACAAGGGACAGTCCTTTGAGCATACAAATGTTCATATTTTGGACAGCGAAGACAGACTGAATGAAAGAGGTGATTTGTGTCCAACCAGAACAACCATTCTTGACCAGAGGGGGGTGGTTTACATCAACAGTTTTCAGCCTCCTACAAAGAGGTCTTGAGGTCCCTCCAGGCAGTTTAACCCCCATTAGCAAGGGAGTGGGCCAATGTTCATTAATGGGTCAAACTATTTTTTCTGTGATCCTAATGACTCGTATTGACAGTGGGTCAAGGACTCTCATGCCCACATCTAGGGTAACAACCCCAAACAGAGATTGAAGATGTGGGGCCAGCCATCAGCTTCTCGAACTGAAGAAGCCCTTTAGATGATATGATGATATGATAAAACATAAGCTGTTTTAGAGGTTTTTCCATGTTCTCTTGTACCATTATCCTGGTCATTTGAGGTTTAGACATTGATCTCTGTAAAATGGCTTTGTGACAAAGTCTATTGTTAGAAGCACTGAAAAAAAACAAATCTGAAATTGCATTTCTTTGTTCTGTTGTCATGGTGAGCAATCACATTTAATGCTGTGGGGTTTTATAGCATTGAATACTGTTCCATGTAAAGAAGAAGTGACAGTATAAGAAAAGAACCTGGGCTAGGACAAGGAGCTCTATTAATCAGACACTTCTTACTTCAGAAACTTTACATTTGGTCAATTTGATTTAACACAACAAAAAGATTTAATTGTCATCATGTATCTACTGTATCCCATTGTGAGGACTGTCAGTTATTTTGTTTTTACAAAAATCATTTTCAAAATGGACACTTAAAATAATATTTAGTTGAACATTATATTACATTTCCAGCATTTAGCAGACGCCCTTATCCAGAGCGACTTAAAACACATACAGTCTTACAATAAAAGCAATTTGTGGGTTAAGGGTCTTGCTCAAGGACCCAACTTTGGCAACTTGGCAGAGGTGGAATTTGAACGCTGGACCTTCTGGTCCAGAGTCCAGTACCTTAACCCCAAGGCTACCACATTCCCCATACAATAGCTATGCGTTGCCTTGCGTCCATTCGGATACTGATTGTTTTCATATAAATTATTTGAAATTTAAAAATAAATAAAACAATAGGGAAAATGACTGAGTATCTGAAAACCCCAACAAGGGGAGGGGGTCTATTCTTTAGGCTATTTCCAGAATAGGGCTGCCATTTTGAAAGGATCAAAGGTGCTCAAGTAGGATATCAAAGAAGCTGATAAATTGATTGCCACAATCAGATGTGCAATACCTCGTATGGTTAAGAAATGATCAGTTATCACAGGTAACTGGAGATGGAATTAACAATTCTGATGTTCAGGTGACGCAGTTGCTGCATCAGCACATACTGCAACAACTGACACCCAGAAAGATCACCATCACCAAGTTTACGCAGCACTGTTGAATCTTTCATAGCCAAACTCAGAGAAACTGGAACAGTGAACAACAAGCCGCGTAGTGATCATCTGAAGTGACCGACAAAGAAACCTCAACAATGGTTTTGGCAGCCTCTGCGAAAAGCCCACAATACACTGCTGATTTTCCATGTTTTTTCACCTACAAAGAATGTAATTTTTATTCTAAGGCCATTGCAGCTGTGCTGGAATCTAAAACAAATTCAGAAAATCAATTTGTATGATTTATATATCAATCGTTTGCATTGTATTGCATAAAATAAGCATAGTTTTGCAATTACAGACCTCAGACATTTCCTCTTCCAAGCTGTTGCCTTTTGTCCTTTCGGTGATCCCAGCCTTGTGTAGGTTCACAATTTTGTCCCTGGTATCCTTAGACAGCTGTTTGGTCTTGGACATGGTGGATAGGTTGGAGTGTGGTTGACTCGAGTGTGTGGACAGGTAACTAGTTCAATTAACACAGGTAATCCGTGGATGAATAGGAGGGCTTCTTTTAAACATTACCAGTTCTGTGAGAGCCAGAATTCTTGCTGTTTGGTAGGTGATGGAATACTTATTTCATGCAATGCAGTGATTTTCTGGAATTTAGAACAGGCCAGGACACCGTTGGTATGTTGGTCTAAAATAGCTTATGTGTGTACTTTTCTGCATTAATGCTGTAATCACAAAGTGCAAATGACCTTTACTAAGAAGACTGTCAGAGCCCCATACCATTACAGACCCTGGCTTTTGAGCATGTTGCTAATAACAGTCTGGATGGTCTTAATAATTTTCTGTTTGCCGCACACAGTATCAGACTCTAAGGCCAATCTTCTGCTCTTTCCAGGTATGATTGCTGTTTGTCTAGTGTGTTTAACCGGTGGGTTGGTTCATTTCTGGTGCTATGACAGCGTTATATGGTGTAGGAGATGTGTGTAAATCTCTAATATAAGTATTATAATAATAGTCGGTTAACCTCAAATATTTCTGCATGATCCAATCGGTAGTGTTTGAATAACCCGCTGTTGTTCAGTGTTTGGAGAGGATTTCTTCCTCTCTACTTCATGTCTATAAAAAGAAACAAAAAAGGAGCAGAAAGTTGATGCTTCAAGTTATACTCATCAGCCAGCTGGAATCATTTGAACTGCATCTGTTTTGTCTGCCATAACTGCCTGACATAAAAAAAGATAATGGCAGGTTTTGCTAACATAGAACTCACACTCTGTCTCTCAGATGCAAAAATACACACAGAGATGGCAAAGCAACCATGTATGCAAGCACACTGTATACACTTTTCTCTTTAGCTCCAGATTCCTCTCATTCTTTAATTAATTTATTAAAGGTACAAGAGAGAGAGACAGTCAGAGAGAAAGAGACAGGGAGAGTGAGAGAGAGAGGAAGACTTTTTGACTTTAATAGCACTTTTTATTTAGCCATTTCTATCATAGCAATTTTAAACTCCGAAATAGAGAGAAAACCCAAAAACACCGCGTAGGGAAAAATGGAGTAGGAGAAAAAAAGACTAACAATAAGCAAATAATAAAATGTGTGTCTATATATATATATATATACAAAAGAAAACATATGTATACAACAAGAAAAAATAATTATAAACACATAATCAGTCCAATCACAATAGAACAGGATCTGTTTGACATTTTTAACACAAAACCACCTAAGGCATCAGGCTCACAAAATAATCCTTCAGCTCCCCACATACAAAAAAACAGTCCACATTATCAACCAGAGTATAGTGAGCGACCTCAACCTTCAATCTCTTCACTTCTAAACCCCTTAGCATCATTACTGGGTGCCACTGAAGTAACCCAAGTCTGTTGTTTCCAAGGACAGAATTTTGACCCTCCTGCCAGTTTTCTCGTTGCATGACCATCAGGAAAGGTCAGTTCATCATCTCGGTAACGTTCTACTGGGGTACCCTGGAGAAACCTCTTTCCAGCAAAGTGTCCCTCATAGCTTGAGAGATCTGATCCATTGAAGGTAAAACCGGGTTAAAAAAACCTCAAAAGCCCACGTTGTCAGGGTTTGTCGATCTTCCTCAAGGAGGAAAAGAGCTGCCACGCTTCCACAGCTGCAAGGCAGAAGGGGGTTAAACGCCTTAGGTCCTCTGAACTTAACAGATGTTTGTCCAGGGCCAGTCTTCCAGCACCCCTCAGGAGTATACTCGCAACATCTTTCCATCCTTGATACCCGCTGGACCCGCCACTCTGGACCGGATGTCTATCAGCCCCTGCCCGCCTTCATGTATCGGAAGATACAGGACTGCTGCTTTTAACCAGGGCTGTCCACTCCAAAAGAGGTTTACCAGCTCTCTTTGAATGCTATCGATCAGCTGACTTGGTGGATTCAACACTGTAAACGTATGTCATAGAGCAGATGCTATGAGGTTTCTGGCCTGGCCAGAACTTCTGGCCTGTCCTTTTCCACAGAACCGCCCCTGGAAGTGGTGGTAATGGCTGATTCTTATTTTCAGATCCACACCACAAAGCTTCAGTTTAACCCCCCGTTTACCTTAGCTGATGTAGCGTGACTGTACACCTGTAAACCTCTACAAAATCTTGCCTGTTTCGTATTATTATTATGGTGATATCGTCAGCATGGGCACACACCCTAAACAAACCTTTCCCTACCTGCAAACCAGTTCCTAATATTTTCCTAAATAAACCCATAAGAGGTTCCACTACTAAGGAATATAACTGTCCAGATAATGGCAGCCCTGTCTAATCGCCCTGCCTATGAGAACAGGTTTGATTAGACCCCCCTTTATTAAACAGGATCCATTAGTGTACAACAGTTTAATTCCCCAAACCAGAAGCTTTGAAAAACTGCTAAAAGATAGTTGTGATCGATGTAGTCAAAAGCTTTTTCCTGGTCAAGGGATAAAAAAATCGAATTCAGACTTGAATCCCTTGGCATAATCGTATAGGTCTCTTATTAAAAATAAGTTATCATATCTTATATATCATATCTTTAAGGTATGCAGTCTGATTGGCCTTCTTTGATTATTTTCTCTAGAACTCGTTTAAGCCTATTAGCTATACACCTAGGATCTTGTAATCAGTACATAGAAGAGATCTCCAGGTCTCCAGTTCTTTAGCAACTTAAGGTCTCCCTTTTTGGCCCGTTGACAGCTTTTTTGGAAGTTCGCCTGCCTCAAAGCTGGCCAAAAGTACTTCAAATAGGTCCTTTCCTATAATCTCCCAGAATGCCTTATAAAAATCGATTGGTAGTCCATCGATACCCGGTGCCCGTCCAGAACTGAGTTGGTTTGCTGCAGCTGTAAACTCTTCAAAAGTCAATCATCATCCAGTTTGAAGTCTCCTCACTTTATGTCCTGCCTGGAGGCATAGACAGCCTCTATTAAACCTACTACTTTCTTCTTAACCTTAGCCAGCTGGTTTAATCTAGCACCCTGCAGACTCATATACACTTGACTTCACGCACATGCGGGTGCAGGTTTTCATCTTCGCTCAGACAGATGTCATGCTTTAGGAAAATTGTTCCCCTACACATCATCGCAACCTGCATACATCACTTTAGACAGGCAGATAAATGTTTATGTAGTGCAGAAGCTGCTGGCTTGTGCCTGTGGTGGGAGGCACAGCACGCCACTGGAAAGCACGCTGCGAAAAAGCGACTGGGGTTTTAATTATTTTACTCTGCTCGTCTCCTCTTTTTGTCTTTCAGTTGTCTTACTTGACTGACTAAAGTGGGTTTTCCAATTAAAAAAAAAAACAAAACCAAAACCTGAATGGAAAAAGGCAAAATTATAAAAAAAATCAACCCAACCAAATATTGCAAAAAGAGTTTTCTGTTATGATGAAGTGGAACGTTGGAAACTTGCAAAAATGTCTGTATGTAAACCAGGCTCATATTTCATTGTTTCTTTCCTTGTACCCTCTTATCGCAATATCCGATTTTAAAGAAGTTTGACACGCCGTTTTATTTCTCATCCAGATTCATTAACTATTTTATTCTGTTTGTAAAGGCCTGTAAAACTTTACACTAGAAAAAATAAGTCCAAACAGATACTGTGAGTAATTATATAGATGAAATCTGATGTGTGTTCCTCGAGGCGATCTCTAGCTTGTCGAGAGTCCCCAGAAACACAGTCTATGAAGCACAGTTCACTAAGGGACACTTTGAAAACACCAATTAACCTAACATGCGTGTCTTGGGAGAAAACCGGAGAACGTACAAACTCCATGCAGGTGGAGCCCTGGGTCGGTTTGAACTCGGGATCTCGGAGCTATGAGGCAGTTCTAACCACTAAACCCACTTACAATTCATGTAAAGCAAAGTTTGTTTGTGGCCTAACAATGGAAGGTTTAAAACTTTACCAAGCTCGCCACTGGAAAGCCCATTTGCACGTTCCATTTTTTTTTTGTGTGTGTTTACGCCAACATGTTAAATCCGAGCGTAATAATGAATTTAAATGAGCAGAAACGCTCAGTCTGTTTAGAGATTGTGTTAACTTCTTTTCACTTAGAAGTTCTTCAAATTGGTTTTGGTCTGTGAATAGAAAGTACTGGGTGTTAATGGATGTGTGGAAAAATCGTTATAAACGCAAATGTCGCTCTAGCTGCTGATCCTCTGTTGAGCAGTAACCAGAATATCTGAAGGCAGGATGTCTAATTGCTGTCAGTTCATCAGCTTTCTGCCCTGCTGTCCTAAAATAAAACGTGAAACTTATTGTCAAGCATCAGCGACAACCTCGCAGTCACGCTCAAATCTAGTGGAAGCGCTACGGGAGCTACTGCAAATGCTTTTAGATGTATTTTCGGCTAATTGGTTATATGGTGTATCTATTTACGAAAGTTTAGGGGCCATTCATTTTATTAAGTGGATTCTTTCTTTCATGCTTATTGTAACACGAGGCAGTTAGTGCTTTTGCTAGCTCTTTGCTAAAGGACAGTGTTTGCAACGAACATTATGCTCAAACTAGAAAAACAAAAACAACTGTATTATTCAAGTATTTATTGAACGCTGTGGTTAGTCGATCTCAAACCAGACAGTCTGGGACAGCCCTTTTCAGTGAATTCCTCTGTGTCTTGAGTTGAGTTAAGGTCTGTAATCCTGCCTGGCAAATGAAGAAAATCACATAAGCGTTTCAGTAATTCCAACAATCATTAGCTCTGATATAGTCTTATGACAGAATGTGGTTAGTATCAATGAAAATCAATCTGCATGTAGATCTCTTGACAATTAATTCATCAACCTCAGTACTTGGTGAAGCACCCTTTTGCCTTGATAACTTTTAACAGGTTAGTTTGCTTTTGACACCTCACCGATGGAATAGTATCCTATTTGATTTTGTGCAAAACCTACCAGCTCCAGCAGCAAGTGCTTCCTTTAAATCCCACTTCTTCTATGGAATAGTACAGGACAGGGTCACGGAAGAGCTTGCAAGGCAACCCATGACAGGACATTCCTAGACAGGGTGCCAATCCATTGTTGGGCACACACACTCACACACCAGGGACGCATTAGAGACAGCAATTAACCTAAGACGCATAGCTTTGGCCTGTCTGAGGAAACATGAGTAGCCACAATAAAATCCATGCAGACATGCGGAGAACGAGCAGATTCTACGCAGAAAGTCTGTATTTTGCAAATTGATCTCAGTGGCGTTTCTAGGAATGTTCAAAGCCGTACGTTTTTGATGGATTAGATATGTTTTGGACCACTTTTGCATGAAACCGAACGCAGCATTATTCAGGGATTTAATACTTGGTGGTATGGAAGTATTAACTAAATATCCTGCTTCTCTTAATATGTCACCATCGTTTATTTCGTCCATTGTGAGTATCATTCAACTCAAAGATTCGTAATTTAAATGTTATTTTGAAACAAGCTCTATCTGTGATGAAAAGTTTCAAATCACAAATCCTCACCTTCTAAACTGTGCCCAGCGAGAAGAAGGTCCATTGAGAGATTTTTACGCTACGATCGGTAAAGGAAGTGTATTCTTTGGAATTACCCGAATTGACGTCACAAAACAAGCAAGTTACAATTCATAACAACAGACAAAGCAGCGGTGCTTTATGGCAGATTCTTTTTCATAAGGCTAATTAATTTTGATTCATCAAGCCATTATTTATAAATCATATATGATTGGGTTATGGTTAAATAACACGAAACGTTTTTAGTAAGGCAACTAATGTTTTTATTGGTTCTAATATTCTAATATATTTTATTAGGAAGAGCAAACTGACCAATGCTGTCCCAACCACCGTGCTTCTGGAGTCCATTTCAATAGGCGCCCACCCCTGGACTGAACTCCTTATTATCTTACCACTTTGGCATACATTCTGGAGTTTGATTATTTGGCACTCTGCCCTAGTTTGCTTTTTGAAATACACAGTTTTTTTATTTATTTATTTCTTATTTTAATATATCAGCTCCTGCATGTGCTTCCACTTTCTATCATTCATGCTGCTTCAAGCAGACAAATGAAATAATCAAGTGCCATTCATTCAGCCAGTCATTTCAATTGAATGTAATACCTAACACCCGGACTGCAAAACACATCTGATTCAACTTCAGTTTAAAAGCACATGCAGTGTTCCTGGGAGTATTATTCTTTCTCCTTTATTATTAGGAGCTGTTTAAAGGGATCAATTAAATCACATGTTTAATCAAGTTAAATGGCACCTTGTCAGATCACCCTTATGTTTCAGATGATTTGATGTGGATTTCATTTATTCAATCCTCTTCGGAGTAGGAGTGGATGGGAATGTGCATATTTTTTATTTAAAGAACGTTCATTTTTAATGTTTATTGGCCACTGCAATAATCTGGTGTGTTTGTTTGAAATATCACAGCTCTCTTGCGGTCTTACTGCAGAGGAGTTTAACTGATTCTCCGCTTTTGGTGGTTTGTTTAGAATAAAATTAAACCGATTCACTGAACACATTATTTTTAAGACGTTTGTTAAATCACCTCACCTCTCGCTCCTAAAAGCCGTTTTTGGGACTATCCAGTCCAGGATCAAGTTGCTATTGAGTTTTTAATCATCAGCCTTAATTCTGAAGGGGAAATGGATTTACCAAACCCCACAGTTTATGTCTATATAATGGTTATTTTTAATAAAACCTTGCTGAAGGGGTTAAACACAATACCACATGGCTTCTACTATATGCCAATTGTTTCTTTTTACAGCCAGCAACATATTCCTGCAGGAAGCTCTAATATGTTCAGGCAGCCACACATGCTCTTCGTCTCCCAGCAGGGAGATGAACCTCAGTTTGGCCTTTCCCTCCTCAGACACACACATCTGTGGAGATTTCGACCAGGCCAGTGAGACATAATCAGGCTCCATCCAATATGTTGCTCACTCCATGCACTTCATTATCAGAAGAATTGAAGAGCGGATAAAGGTGACTGTTTTCAAGCAGTGGCACCTCCATGGGAAGTCCAGGGGACTACGGCCTGTGCTGACAGCTTCCCAATTTCCACTCGTAGTTAGTTTGCTATGAAACTCAGCCTAACTTTATTCAGAGATTGAACGCATTGAATTTGCACAGCAAGTCTCTCTTGCAACCCTACTTAAAATTTGTGGCATTTACTCTAAAGCTAAAACTTAAATCTAACTGTCAAGTTCTCAACCTTTTTGAATTTTGCGATCTTTATTTCTCATTTATTTATATTTTTTTAAGGAATGGTTGAACTGGGAGTCATTACAATGGCAACAGCCGGCGCTTTTGTTTGAAAAATATCTGGACTTTTTTTTTAAATTCTGAAACGTGTGAATACAAATTACTTGCTTGATATAGTGTGGTTTTCATGCAAACTGCCAGATATTTTGTTGAATGGGATTGTTTATGTCAGTGTATACTTAGTAAGACAATCATTACAAAGTCAGGAATGTATTTTAATAAGCAATAAGTTGATGTAGAGTAATTTTGGTTCTGAAAATTGAAAGCCTTTGAATTGACTGTACAACCCTAAATCAGAAAAGCATGGAAAATGAAACAAAAAACAATATTTACTTTGACTTTTATTTCATTGCTGGCTTTGTATTTCATTGTGCGACCTTGAGATGACTGTTTATTTCCGTTAATAAACATTCACTCCTGCACATTCCCAATCGAGTTGGGATGGGGACAGTTTAGAGCTAGTCATTAATTATAAAAAGCAAATAGGTACTGCCTACAGGTGGTTATAATCAAGATTGGTACAAAATTACTATCCACAAAAGAGGGCAACAAATGCATGAGAAAATGAATGAAATGTTTACAATTCCTAACATGTATATTGAAAAAAACCCGAATTTTCCTCAAAAGAAAGATTTCAGTTCCCTGAAATGCCATGTAGGACGCTTTACTTCTTTTGTATTTGTCTAGTTCACGTTTCTCTCTACATGAAAAACGTGTAGACAAACAAGACACATCTGTATTTTGTATGTGCTTTGTACTTCTTTTTAAAATGTACACCAAAAAGTAAAACTTAATCGTGAAATTGAATAATTTACGAGACTCGGACAGGATATGCCCGTAAAAGAGAACATATAAACAAATGAGACAAAAATGAAACTTGACTATTATTTTATTGAGTGCATTTACTTTTAATGTCCGGTACGACACCTTGCACAGCAAGAACTACATAGTTTCAACTCAAGAGTTTTGTTTGTGTTTTCTTCACATGAGCTGCTTGCTTTAGGTCCCTACAAAAAATGTTGGATTAAAGTCAGGATTTGGTTCTTGCAAAACGTTTACTTCTACTTTAACCACCCTAAAATTGCTTAGGGACACTGTATAGATGCATGGCCATTATATTTTTAGATCCAGTTCATAGACACATGTACTGACATTTTCCTGTGCTGGTATGGTTTAGAATGCATTGTTTTTGATGCTGCATCCTGGACCAGATGCAGCAAAACAGACCCGGACCATGATACTCCTACAGCACTGTGTTTCACATATGGGATAAGGGTCTTGTGCTGAAAAGCAGTGTTTTTCTATCATGACGCTTCTTATTTAAACCAAAACAGCTGTATTGTGGTCTTATCCATCCGCAGAACTTCATTTTCTACTAATAGCCTTATCTGTCCACATAATCATTTTTGGTAAGAAGTGGCTTTCTCCTTGCCATACACAGCTTTGTTGTTCCCTGTTTGGTTGTTTGGTGGAATAACATAATTCACACACCTCTAATACCTCATCAATTCATGAAAAATCCCTGACTACTTTTATTCGAAATAAATTGCTAATCCTACAACGTTCACATACTTTTATATTAACTAAATTTTACATTTACAGTCTTTAGAGAGACTTACAAAGGTGTTTTAAGACACCTGTAACATCATCCATTCCTAATAATCCGGAATCTAAACAAGAAAACACTTTATGAAACTGTTATGGTTGTGTTTTTTTTCTTTTTGGAGAGAGAAAAAGAATTAGTGGGTAGTCGAGGGACATGACCACGTGTCTAAATATTTAATGTCATGTCTCATTTACTTTCGTATCTTTTACAGTATTATATTACAATTTTATATTACATTTGATTGGGTTGTCTATATACCTTTAGAGCTTGGCAATAATTGAAAAAAATTCTAAAGGGGTCATACGCTTTTGAGCCGCCATTGTACACAAGAAATCCGCGCGCGCGCGCGTGTGTGTGTGTGTGTGTGTGTGTGTGTGTGTGTGTGTGTGTGTGTGTGTGTGGCAGAGTGAAATTTTAACAAGACAAATACAAAACAACAAGAATTTGACAGTTATACGAAGCTTACCTTCTGGCTTATTATAAAAGATGTATGAAAAAGATGTTTTCTGCCTTTGCGTTTCACGATGCTGCCGACAGCAACAGGTGTGTGACCTTTAATCTCAGCCTGTTAAAATAACCAAAAAAAATCCATTGTCTCAACCACTGACCTTGGATCCTGTGAATGGCTGTCAGTGCAGAATTAAAGCAAGTGTCTAGTTGACAAGAGTGCAAATGGGAAAAGTGCAGGTTTTTTTTGTTTTTACTTAAAACATATATTTGTTTTTCTATAACCAGACATTTCAGTTGGCACGGACACGTTTACACTTGGCATATACTCTCTCTTGTGTGGGTTTTGGTGGGGCATTCCCGGTCTGCTTAACATGCCACAGAGCCAGTGCCATCCGTGTAAGACCTGTTACCTGGGAGGGGAAACAAAATCCATGTCCATGGTCTTTCAGGCACCAGATCCTGACTCTAAAAGTAACCGGGCATTTTCTGTCCTTCCCGGGTGCCAGACTCTCATCCTGGTTCAGTAGGGCAGTGGTACGCCGACATACTAATGAAAAGTACTTTATACGAATTAAACCGTGACACGGGAGACTTTGAGTATGTTGCAGAAACAATGAAATCACAGGATTAGCAGGGCAGTTTAGAGAGTTTAAATCTGTGCGAAAGCATGAATCGAATCGAACAAAATGCGTCCCACAGTAGAATAATGTCACAGAGCGCACACTCAAAATAATGGTTAGGAAGGAATCTAATTCAAAACCTTTGGGGATCAGGTTTATATTTGGAATCCAGCAAGAACTTCAAGAGCTTTAGAGAATTGCAAGTGGAAGAATATCAGTAGACAGATGCAAGAAACCCACACATAGTGGCTAAATAGTAGGCTGTGAATGTTGCCAAGTATTAGCGAAGGGTGCCTTTAATATCTATGTCACATACTGTAGTTGATCTATATTTCTTTTTTAAATTACGGTCACCAACACCAACATACATGCACAATATAATGCTTACATAAGCACAAGGAGCCCAGGATTTAATCACATTACTGTGATCCATGTGCATGGCAAGCATATTAACACATGTTTTTGTGACACTTAGCTTTAGACACCAGCATGTTGCTGAGTCAACTTTTTTTGTTCAACGTACAACCTATTTACGAGTTAATTAAAAAACAACTTTACAAACAGCTGATTGTAATAGTGTATAGCGCTACTAAACCAATAGCTACAAAAAGGCTTTATAAAAATATGGTCAGATGATTCCTAGTTGACAACGAGAAATGAATGAAATGAACTGGGCAGTTACGACATGATTTGGTTGTACGTGTCTCTAACAATAAGGCCAGTGACTGGATTTGCACTTATCTAATGTGTGGGTGAAATTTCTTTCAAATGCAGGGTATGATCTAATGAACACTTTTCAGTTTATTTCCCATGGAAGTACTTCAAATAGAACAATCCTGAATCATTTATCTTCAATGACTATTGTTTGTAGTGCAGATAGCTGAGTAGTCTTAATACATTTAAACAAATGTTTCATCATTTTGCTGTTAAATAAGTGGTCAGTTTTCAGTATGTCACCTATTTGTGACGTTGTAGACTTTGTAGGACTTGTGTAAATGTGTTCGGTAAGTTTAATTTTCTTTCCAGGCATCGTACGCACAGCCCTGCCAAATATGGACCGGGAGACACGGGACCAATATGTGCTGGTCATCCAGGCCAAAGACATGATGGGACAATTAGGCGGCCTCTCAGGCACCACCTCAGTAACAGTGACACTGATGGACGTCAATGACAACTCACCACACTTTTCTCGAAGTAAGAGCCGTTTGCGTTTATTTTCAGCTACTGCTCGGCTCACCGTATGATGCAGTCGCTTTTTGTTTGATGGGTTTGAGTTTTCTTGGAACGTTACTTGCATGCAGATCTGAATGTCATTCAAATGCTTATTCATCCACACGTACAAACAGAACAACAAACACTCTTACTCACGTTTTAGTAGAAAATAATAAAATGCTCAGCAAGCAGTGCTGTGACGACCCCTGTGTGTTTATAGATGGTGTAGAGGACAAATGAACATCGCCGGGGTTGAAGAGATAAAACCAGCCATTTCATTAGACACAGGTGCTCGACCGCTTATTAACAAATATCTAATCAATGCATATAGATATCTAGATATGGGGAAGACAACCTGGCATCAGAATTGAGAAAGAAGGGTGATTTAGGTGACCTTGAACATGGTTGTTGGTGCTAGGCGGGCTAAGTATTTCTGACGAACTAGCAGGGCTTTTATGCACATAGAGAATGGTCAGAAGAAAAGCAAATATCCGAGGGGCAGCCGTCCTCTGTTGATGCCAGGCATTGCCGTAAAGCTCTAAAGCATTGTACCTTGAACAGATCTGTTCACCAAAAGTGGACAACAGAGGTTTGGAAGAACGTTGCCTACTATGACGAGTCCTGATTTCTGATGGTAGGATCAAAATGCTTATGCTTGTGCTTCTACCTGACCCTGACCGGGGATAAAACAGGGTTAACATGTAAATAAATAGGTAAATAATGGAGATGGCATTTTCCTTCGTTCCTTTTCCACCTAGCCGTTCCTAAACAGTCTAGCTTTCATCACTATAACAGTATGGGATTGGAATCGAGCCAGATAAACATTTTAAAAGGCTGGGATTCTCGTGAGAAAGGCAGCCTTTGTTGTGTGATGCAGCACAGTATGTTATATATAGTTAGGTCCATATATGGAATTTTGTCAAATCAACAGGCTTTCTTTAAAATATCAATCATTTTAATTTTGTTAACAAGCTTTCGCCTAGTGCTGCGTAGCATTCATGTAATATTGCTCCAGAGTAGGACTGCAGTTAATTGAGCTGGAAATTACATTGGTAGGCAACGAATCTGACGAATGTTTTCTTTGAATGAGTTAATAACTCAACGAATCATTTTGTCATGCATGCTCGCCCATTTTAGCTCGCCTGTTCTAGCGTGCACACCTGCCAATGTGAAAGTCACCCTGTTGGCCAGTCTCTGCCTCGACTAAATTCCCACTAGCAAATTAATCCCAAAGGCTAGACATCACGGGGCACATGCATTAATCTAACATGGGATGAAACTGGAGTACCCAGAGTAAACAAACATGAAAATTGGGGGACACGAAGACTCCATTTAAACCATAACAGCTTAAGTATTCTCCAACTGAATTACCGATTTGTCCAAAGACAGAACTAACTTGCTGCTGTAAAGTGGAGGAGGTTTCTTATTCAGAATGGAAACTGTGCTTTGCAGGGAACGTGTTTCATTGTTTTAGTTTCTTTGAAAAAATCCCGTGCCTGTGAAAAGTTTGCTATCGCTCCTTTGCCTCCTCGTCATCGTACCTTCTCCGCACGCTTGTACCTTGCCATGGATTGACACTCTGCCTAAAGTTTGTTCCCACCTCAGTATAGTATTAGCATAGCATACACACACGTCATGATAATGCCATTATAACAATGCAAGTGTAATGTTAAATTTAATGTCAGATTAGTTCGAAAACGTATTTGTAATGCAAAAGTATCATTGTAACGGGAAGCAGGTTTTTCGATTGTTGATGCCACGTACGCACCGGTTGAGTGTTCACTCAGCGCTTTGGTTCGTAACTGTTAGCTTCTAGCTGTTAGCTAGAATTTCTTGATCTGTTTGCATGCGTTTTTTTATTTTTACGTCACGTCACCTTTTTTTACTGTTACTTCCCATGTAAGCTTGTCATTGATAGCATCAAATGATTGACTGTACTGTCTAGTGTTGTTCCTGCCTTGTGCCCTGTGTTGTTGGGAGTACTTGGATTAAACAGGTGCACCACACCTGCCGTCTTAACAGTGTCATGTGACACACAACATCACACCGCCAGTTGTGAATAACCATAATATTTGTATTTTTCTGGCTCAGGATTGGCAAAGAGAGAAAAAGCAGTCAATCACAGATAGCATACTTGGCGTGAAAATAGGCTGATACTGATACACAGCAGATCTATCCTTTCATCTCCAGCGTTTGCTATGGGTTATGTGGCTTTCATTCCCTGTCAATAGAAATAATTTGACTGATTATACTGACACTAAATGCCTTCTCATTTTTTTCAGCAGTGTAGCTGTTTACTCGCAGTCTCTCAATCGCAGTCCATACATAACATGACCACTGAAGGTCATGTAGATTACATTACCAGGGCAGCCACCTTCTTTCTTAGAAACACTGCTTAAAGTAATATGCTGTTATCATAAGATGAGGAAAAAGTAGCTGAAAGCCTCCTGCACTTTCTAGATGCTCCTGTAAGTGCTTCAGTTTGTTCACAATGCAGCGATTTGTTTCATTCTGTTAGTTAAACTTAGCGTGATCAAAAAACAGTCTGAACACGTAAACATCTAAATGGCCTCCTCCTGCATTGTGACATCGTTAGGATCCACCCACATTTGCTTCCATCACAGGGCGTTCTTGTAACTGGGGACAGTTTAAAACTGGGCTCTCCTCTCTAACTTTAGCTTTAGTCAAACATATTGGTTAATACCTCCCCGTCTCCGTCACATGACCATGTGCCTGTATGGAGGCTGGTTGCTTGAGTCTCAGTGTACTCTTATTGTTTGTTTCACTATACGAAGAGCCTTTCCCTGCTGTCTTCTGCTTGCTTGGACCATGCGATAATAATTTAGTAACTAAACCAGAGCTCTTCACTCTCACAGGTTACATATAACGTTCACAAAAATAAGGGGGTACTTAGAAATGCGTTAGTCCCTAATGATATATTGTCATAATAATGAATGACATAATGAAATATTCCCTGTATTTTTTGGGTACTGCATTTATTGAAACACAATTTCTGTTTTCTGCACAATTTGTGCTTATATGTTGACGATTATTAAATAATCCAAGCACAAGAAGCCAATTGCCCATTTGAGCTGGATTCCTCAAGTTTCCTTCCACTGCCATGTCTGGTTTGCTTGCTTGTGATCTAGAAACCAAGACCAGACTCTTTTGCACTAAAAAATGTAAACAGCATACCTTTACCTTGACTCACATACAATGCATTCCGAAGGTCTTTAGACCCTTTTATGATTGTTCATATTTTATGGTCTAGCCTTGTGCCAAAAAATAAAAGTTTATTCTCCATCATTCTGCACTCAATACCTCATAAAGAGAAAGTGAAAACAAAAGTTTCTTATTTTCTTCTCTGTAGAGATGGTCTTGGTCAGATGATTAGCAGATGCCTTATTTAATCCAGATTAGACACATAGAATTGAGACCAAAACGTTACATCTAGGTTTCATCAGACCAGACAGTATTGTTTATTACAGGCTGAGGGTCCTGTAGGTGTGTGTTTTTTGTTTTGTTTTAGTTTTGTTTTTCCGGACAGGCTTTCGTGTCTCTTTTACTGAGGAGAGGCTTCATTCTGGCCACTCTGCTATAAAGCACAGATTAGTGGAGTGTTTGTTCATGTTTGATTTTCTGAAAGTTTCTCCCATCTGCACACAATACCTTTGGAGCTCTTTCTTGGTCATATGTCTTATCATATCTCATTATGGGGTATTGAATGCAGATTGATGGGGTGAAAACCGAATTTTCTACCTTCGACATAAAATGTGAAAGGGGCTGGAGACTTACCACTGATCAGTCTGGACTGAACTTTTGCTTATGGACACCATCAAAGCTGTAGAGTTGTTGGGTTCTGTATGATGTCCTTATTTCATAGGCTTGATGGAGTGTGGGTGTCATGGTGGAGCATGTGGTCAGCTCCAGAGATCCCCGATTACATCTCCACCTCAGACTCTACCTGTGTTGAGTTTATATGTTCTCTACATGTCTGTGTGGGTACGCCAGCTTTGTTTAACAATCCAAAACTATACTTTAGGTTAACTGGCTACTCTGACTTGGCCCAGTTAGCTTTTGGGCCAGTGTCACACTGATTGGAATTTACTCTTGTCTCTCACCCTTAAAGTGAGGGATGAGACGGTGACGGTGGTGCCATTCATCATTAATATCTTAAGTCTGTCCAACGTTCTTGATCTTTTATGGTAGGATGAAAAAAAAACCATCGATGTTTGTTTATTTAAGGAGGATATAGTGGACCTAAAAACTGAAATGAAAGTTTTCGTTTCGTGAAGAGACGTGTATTATACATTGGTAAGTATTTTCTGCATTTTTGTTCAATAACACTGTTGCGATTGCGTATTTCTGGTAGTGAGACAAAAGTTGACAAAAGTCTGTAAATGTGCACATATTCAGAACATTCATAGGTCATATACAGACAATTTCAAATTCAACTTCAGTTTTGTGAACTTCAACAGCTTTTGAATGAGTAGAAACAGCATAGCATGGACGAAGGTTCATTTGTCAAACCAAGGAATGAAATACGTGACAAAATACAAAAATAGCAGAAATAGAGATACAAGGCCCCAGAGAACGCACATTTACTTCAAAGGTTAAAAAAAGTATAAACTATGTTATGAAAGCAATCTTTGTACCCAGTATCTTCCATTCCACAGCAAATGGGAAAGCTCTTAGAGGCACTACATGTTAAAAATTATAATGGGAGAGTAGTGAAGAAAATTCTAAGGAAAATCACTTCAAAGCCACTTGGGTAAAAAGCTACTCCAATATCATTTACTTTCATACAGCCTAATAAATGTTTATAATGCTTATTTGATGCCTGCAAAACGTTCCAAAAAAGTTAGGACAGAGGCATGTTTGCTGCTGTGTTACATCACCTTTCATTTTTGATTCTTTTAACAACACTCAACAAGAGTTTGGAAACTGAGGACACTAACTGATGAAGCTTTGTAGGTGGAATTCTTTCCCATTCTTGCTGGATGTAGAAGTTCAGTTGCTCAACAGTTTATGGTTGTCATATTTTGCACTTGATAATGCGCCACATATTTTCAGTGGAAGACAGGTTTGGACTTCGGGCAGGACAGTCTAGTACCTGAACTCTTTTAATACGAAGCCACGCTGTTGTAAGACGTACAGAATTCGGTTTGGCTTTGTCTTTGTGTTGTTGATATATAGCTTTCACTTTGCATGTAAAATTTAACTTGCACTTGTAGATGGAGAGATGAACTGTGTTCACTGACGTGAAGTGTTCCTGAGCCCACGTGCTAATATCCGTTACAGAATGATGTTGGTTTTTAATGCAGTGCTGCCAAAGGGATCAAATTTCATGGGCATTTAATGTTGGTTTTCAAACTTGCCGGGATTTCTCCAGATTCTCTGAATCTTTCGATGATATTTTGGACTGCAGATGATGAAATCCCTGAATTCTCTGCAATTGCACAGTGGGAAACGTTGTTCTTAAACTCTTGGTCTATCTGCTTATGCAGTTGTTCACAAAGTGGACCCCATTCAAAATACATCTTGTTTAAGTGTTTTAAAAAAACTCTCTCTGCTTGTCTGTTATTAATGTTCATAAATTGACCATCAGGAGAACACTAAACACTGAGTGGGTGAGAGGAACGAAAAAAAAAAAGGTGACAAGCATTATGTCTGAAGAAAGTAAAACAATGCATTCCATCATAATAACCTTATCCGATCTGCGCTACATGGCGGTGGGAGTATCAAGTTTTTTCCATGTTTTGTTTTGCTGCTTCTGGGCCTGAGTTGAAGCTGTTCTGTGCAGCGGAATGCGGAAAAACTCCTAGATGCTCTGTGCAGCACTGATCAACACTTCTGAAAATGTTTAGTTGCAGTTATTGCTAAACGAGTCACACTAGATACTGAAAGCAACAGTTTAAATATTTTCCACTTACAGATATTGTAATATCGGGTCATTTATAAGTGTAATAGTTTCATCTAAATAGTTACATTTATTGACATCTATTTATCTGCCTTAGGTTTTTTGTGACGTTTCTACTAATGTTTTAGGTCACATTTGTGCAGAAATGTAGAACCCCGATTCCAGTGAAGTCAGGACGTTGTGTTTAACTTAAACAAAAATAGAATGAAATGATTTGCAACCCCTTTTCAACCCATATACAGAAATACAGAAAATATATTTGAGGTTAAGGGGTGTACTCACTTTAAAACTCATGCTGTGTTATATGTGTTATAGAGCTGTATCAGTACTCCGTGCTGGAGTCTCTTCCTGTGTCATCTGTGGTGGCCAGACTAAAGGCAGAAGACCTAGATATAGGATCTAATGCTGAGATGGACTACCGCATCACGGATGAAGATGGACCTGGGATGTTCAACATCACCACAGACGAGGAGACACAAGAGGGAGTTATTATTCTACAGAAGGTAAGAGAACTCATGAGCAGACATAACATTCATCTATAAAAAGAAACGAAATGACATCCTCTTTCTGTGAGTAGCAGTGTGCCAGGAAGTATCCGTTCTCAGAGTTAAGCAGGTCTGAAAATACACTGCTCACAAAAATCATTTCATTTTGAAGTATCCCCTAATATTTGTGAGCAGTGTAGCTGTGCAGCAAAGGGAATAACTGAGATTATTAATTAAATATTAGATGCTCACTGGATGTTATGCATGTCTGTCAAATTGCTAGAATAATTCCATTTCCGGAAGTCCGTGGAAAAATGCAGAATAAGGGATCACAGATGGAAACCATTCCCAGGTGTCATGCCACTTACAATGACACTGAAACAAATTACTGTTTACTAAAGCTATCTCATTCTTGCAATCGGTTTGGATAACATATACATAAACCAGTAAGTAACACGTGGACACGCCTAAATAGTAAAATATTATCTGCTGTCTCCCAGTAGTTTTATTTACTAGTTTATCCTGTAATTAGTCAGTCAAGAACTGTTTTGGCTTTTCACTGATGGGGATGAAGTGGAATGTGCATGCAGAGGCAAGGTACCATTCACAGGCACAATCTGGATTTGATTTCTCCGCATTAAACTGTCATAATGGGCCAAGTTTCTTCTGCTAAGTTTTTGGAAATGGTCTGTGCAGAGACAGGGGTATCGTGGACAAGGTACCATCTGTGTCTGGCTGGTGGAAAGCAAAATTATGGGAGCTGCTCGTGCTTGTTGGTGGATCAAACGTTTTGTCTCCACTGGTGGTCTATCTGGGTTGACCAGAGCCTGGCCACTGTGTGTCCGTATCCTCATGAAACCGCTGCTCCCAACACCTTTTTTTTGCCAACGAGTGTACACTATATTTAGGGTTATGGTTAACGCGTGTGGAATAAATGTGGTGACATTTAAAACTGATAAATTCTGGATAGGATTTTGGAAGGAAGTTTATTTAACATGGTTATTTATGTCGCAAAATTCACAAAATTGAAATTTATCCAAGGGCCAAACAAGGGCAGCTTAACCTCATGGCTTCTGTGGGGAAAATAACTATGCAAAAAATGCCAAACAAACAAGAACAAAAAATAAAAAAATAAACTGTCCCATTCACTTTTCACCTCACTTTTACAAAAAAATATATAAATAAATAAAAAAATGAAAGATAAAAAAACCCTCAATAATAAATACAAATAAAGCTTAATGCAAAAATAAACAGCAGCAGGCCAGATAAGGTGAAGCTTTCCTCAGATGACTTGGATTATCACTGTGTTCCTGATTCGTCTGTGCTTCATGTTTCAAACGATCCAAAATCTCACATTGCTCGCGAGTAAATAAAGGGAAAACCTTTTCAAATCAAAGATGTATTAGGCAATGGCTTGGAGGTTTATGTGTAAGTTTTCTAAAATCGTATATATTTTTTACATTAATAATAAGAGAGAAGGGGTGAGAGATGAATTAAGTAGTAGGTTTTGAATAATGTGGTTTCTCCTTCGCTATAAATAAAAGATCCATTATAGAAATGGTTAATTCGTGAAGAAAAGTTTGTAAACTCTTCATTTTACATTTTGAGCTATTTTCTTTTTTTCCTCCCTCTTCTAGCCCCTTGACTACGAGACAAAGAACAGCTTCTCACTGAAGATTGAGGCCACCAATCGGAATATCGATCCTCAGTTCCTTACCTTTGGACCCTTTTGTGACACCACAAGTGTTAAGGTCAATGTGGAAGATGTGAATGAACCACCCGTCTTTTTCACTTTGGTCAGTAAGATGGTAGTGTCTGAAGCTGCCGGAGTGGGCACAAGTATTGGCACTGTCTTGGCTCATGACCCTGATTCGGCGGACAGTGTGATCAGGTATCCTGTTTTTAAGCAGTAGTTACACAGCTGAGAACTAAATCTGTCTCTGAATGGAATATTAAGATAACATTTTTTTTGAAGAAGGATACGGTTAATGTGCTGGACTACATAATTCAAAGTCATGACTTAAATCCAAAGTTAGCTAGTTAGGGTAGAAACCCACCAGCATCCCAGATATACCAGATACCTGGTCAGACCAGGTACTAAAAGCAAGGCTTCAAATACGTTTGCCACTCACATATATGTTATACTGCATTATTTTTCCTCAATAAACAAATTCTAAAGTAAAATGTTTGTGTCGTTAGGTGAACTGCTGGGTAACCCTAACCCTAACCCTGACAAGTCCTTCAATTGCGCTTCCTGTTAAAACGCTGTTGCAGGAAATGAAAATGAGCACAGCACAAGGCAGCAACAACACCAGACAGGGCACTAAATCCAGCATGGAGTACATACAGTCTCACACTCATACTCACACTCTCACACAGTAATGGCACTTTGGAAACACCAGTTAACCCAGCACACATCTTTGGAATGTGGGAGGAAACTGGAGTAGCAGACAGGAATATCACCGCTGCCTCGCGTCTCCAAGATCTCTGGTTTGATCCTGACCCTGGGCTCCACCTGTGTGGAGATTTCATGGTCTCCCCTGCATGGGGTTTCTCCGCGTACCCAGGTTTCCTCCCACATTCCAAATATATATGTTAGGTTAATTGGTGTTTCCAAAGTGCCCCTTCGTAAGTGAACGAATGAATGATTAGGGATGTCTGTTAAAGGACTAAATCTAAATTGAAATGCACCCTGCTTTACCTAGTGCGCTAGTTTTATGTGCGTTTATGGGAGGTTTGTTTAAGCCTTAATGTTGACAGTCTTTGTATGTATTGCCAGCATTGATTGTGTGTGTGTGTGTGTGTGTGTGTGTGTGTGTGTGTGTGTGTGTGTGTGTGTGTGTGTGTGTGTGTGTG
>JAUZST010023169.1:0-31634 GCA_034779995.1 Parotocinclus haroldoi
AGAAACTGATTTACATTTTGATTTTTCCAACATATGGCATACAGACACACACACACACACACACACACACACACACACACACACACACACACACAGTAGGCTGCTAAACCTTGGGATTGAACCCAGGACCTTCTTGCTGTGAGGCACCCACCGAGCAACCTGCATTATATTATTTCAAAAACTAACATTTAGCATTTGCATTACTATAATGATAAGAAGGATGTAAGTACTGTATATACATTTACATTAGCAGAATATTGCACCATTATCTAGGGTTGATACATTTTAATAAGCAATAAACAAAAATAATAATAAAAGCTTTTTGTTGCAGAGTCAAACCTTGAACTTGTTTTGGGATTGTCCATAGAACATAATCTATTACTGTAAAGCTGCTTTGAGACAATGGTCCCGTAAAAAGTGCTATATAAATAAGTGACTTGACATTTTGTTTTTACATCATGTTTTTTTTCCACATTCCAAGTTGCATTACTGTTATCCAAATCATATGATAAAGACTGTATCAGACAGTATAGTTTTGTACGTTTTGTGAGACAGTGATGAATAATGTGAGGGATTGATCGTCAAGAGCATCTCACAAATAAAAATACAAATCTTCAAATTATCTAGCTACTTACTTATTCAGATATAATTATTGTTTTATAAAGGCGAATTGTGATAGTAATTTATCCAAAACTGCATCTTAGAAAGACCATTTTAGCATACGTCGATGTCCATTGTCTTTAAATGCATGGTAGATCGTATCAACCGTACAATACATTGACAAGTCCTTCTTGGGCCTCATTGGACCATCTATAGGCACCTTGCCTGATGGAGGAAATTCCACATCTAGTAACCCAAGTGGCCAGTCACCGATCAACTTTCTAACTACTCAGTGGCCATATTCAAGTTAAGCAAGGTCTTCTTAATACAAAGTTTAATTTCTCAGTGATTCATGTGCTGTTGAATTGCCTGGTCACCTATGTCCAGCTTCAGGTTGCCAGCAACAGCCTTGCTCAGGTTAGGGGTAATGCATGTGATCAGGTTAGAAATAAAAAATCAGTAATTAATCATATCTGCACCTAATATGTTTGTTAAGGAGAATATAAAGCCTCACGGTTTATCTCTCTGGATAAGATGAGGCATAAAAGAATCCTATTGTGTGCTTACGTCATAATTTATACTGAGGCTGTAAAATAAAACAAAAGAAGCATAACTGTGTTTATGGCTCTTCACTACTGATCAGAAGGCTGTGAGTTCAAATGCAACTTCAATAGATGCCACTTTTTGTCTCATAACCACTTATGTGCTGCTCAGTACAAGTGTACGCCAGTGAAATACATGCGATAACATGATATTATTAACATATCTTATTCGATTCTTACCCATTTTTACTGAATGCTATCACCAGTACTGTTAATTATGTATTTAGTCCTATGTGAAATATCCTCAATTTGTTCTTAATAGCATGCAGCACTTCCATTGCCTTTGTGAACAAGCCATGGTCTTTATTAAATAAAAGGCATAATTAAAGTTAATAGTGCAATGGCCTGTGTCCTGCATTAGAATGGCTCTGGATTGTGTCCAGTCAATCATCTGTAGCTGAACAGCACTTCTGTCTCATTACTGATGCATGCCAGCAATATCAGGGCTGGTTCATAGCATTTCCTAAGGCTCTAATTGTTATTTGCATTCAGCTGCAGATCAAACCAGCATGGTTCACTCAGAGGACAAGGCCTGGTCTCAGAACAGGCATGTGGCACGAATCAGTCCTAAAATAAGGGTTAAAAATATAATTATTTGCATAAATGTGGTGTCCCCTCTGTCAAGTCTTTTATTTTTAAGTATGAGTACACACTGGCATGTGTTTGTCTCCTCCACTATGTCCATGGATTAACATTTTTAAACCTTTATCTGTAATGCTACAGAAATTAGGGCATATTTGAAAAATGAATACTAAAAGGGTCCTAAAAGAACTGCTGGACAATCTGATCCTGTTCATGCTCCATCACGGTCAGTGTGTTTTGGCACAGTCTTGGGTGAGCATACACCCTACTGAACAGTCAATGTGTGGCACTCTCATCCAGTTTAACATGCTTCTGTTCACCCCATGAATATGTCAGTTTCTATTTAATCATGATAGTTGAGCTAATTTGTGTAATCGAACAACTTTCGTTGACATTTCATTTGTTTTTCTGATGATCTTGTTTATTTAAATCAAATCAAATTCTTATTTCTAAAATTGCTTTATAGTCATTTTGTAATATTCCCTTATTTTTCTGACCATTCTATTTAGCCATAATAATCAGCTAATTGATAGTATATTGATGGAGTTTAGAAAGTAGTTTCAATTTAAATAAACAGTCTTTTACATAATTGTGATTCTCAGTAGTGTTTTAGAGCATATTTTCTCTCCTTGTGATATCAAATGAGAATCCTAAAAGGCTATAATTTCAGCATTGGAACTTGCTTTAAATATTTTCTTTTTGTAATGTTAATTGCCTGTGAACCCTGCTGTGGCTTTTGAATATATTCATCTGAGAAGCCCTAAAAATAAATGTTGCACTGAGGTTTCATATGCATAATTTGCTTTGTTAACACACTCTCAGCACACATTCCGGAAAACTTTGTCCTTTCTGGATGCATAGGCTTGACTTAGAAAGTGTAAGATCCTGCAGTGATGTGACCATTTAGTTGGAGTGAAGAACTGGCCCTGCCTGAAGGTTACCCTGCACCAGGAAACAGGATTTTTAAAAGTGTGTTTGAAGTTGGAATCCATTCCATTTCAGGCACACCCTGAGGCTGGGTCATATGTGTATGGGTTTTACTGATGTTCAGAGATGGGGCAAAAAAAAAACCTGGACCAATTGATGAACAAATTGGTCAAATAAAAAAGCGAATTTTGATTTTTCACTGTATTTTCTTAAGGAAAGCCCAACGAGTTGTCCATATGAGAGACTTATGTACTGATACAGAGAGAATGGGTTAGGGTAATGTTGTCTTTGCTTATCAATATGGAACATGTGTGGAGTGAGAAATTAAGATGTGGATGGTTTTGACCTTGAAACCCCCTTTTGCAGTCACAGGGTATGACTAGTTCCTCATTTTTGTGGAGAAAGGGGTAAACCAGCCTGCTTGCTTTTTCTATGCAGATAGCTATCTTAGTGCCCACAACCTGCAGTAGTCTGTAATTCTAATAATTGCCCAGTGACACAAGTTTAGTTTGAAAACCTATTTGCAGTTCTGTCTGACTGACTAGTGACTCATGTCCTGTGTGAGCACCCAGTCATCCAAGTCCCGACTCAATCTCCCAGCATCAGCCTAGGTGCCAAGTCCCCACATTCTAGTCACCAAAGTCCAGTCTGAAAGCCAAGCAGCCAATTCCTGTTTGAGTGTGAAATGTGTCCTGTTTTCGGTTTACGCTGACTGCAAATCTGAAGGTTCTCAGGCCATTTTTCTTATGGTTCCAGACCATTTCTCTGATTTGGCTGAACTTCTTGTCCTCTGGTTTTTAGTTCTATGCCCTGGTTACAACTGCAACATGCAGGTTTCCAGAATTTTTTGTATGGCTTCTTGAATATTCTTTCGCTGACTAGCCAACATGAAAGTTCCCAGACAGCTTTTTTCATTTTGCCGACCCGATTGCATGCATATTTTCGGATGCAGATTTTTAGGTGCTGTCAGTATTTGCTGGAGCTTTGGGTTGTTTAGACAAATTACATTTTTCTACACATAACTACTACAATTTTTAGTAATTTCTGTTGTCATTTTACAAATCGTTTCACTGTAGTTGAAGCATCAGGGCATCATTCATAACCACAGGTTCCCCATTCTACATCAGAAATCACCAGACATCACAACAGAATTTAGAATTAAAAGTGAATGTATGAGGAATTCTATAGAATAATTACACAGAATTACTTTTTCACTACACATTTTCAAACCTAGAGTGTTTAGGCAAGGTACACTCTTATGTGTCAAATCGACTATTATTATTCGTAAAACCCTTCCTTAAGGTAAACTAACTAATATAAGACCATTTCACATTGCATTAAAGCAATGTCCAGGCTGCTAAATTGCTAGTATCTTGATATTATTCCAAAGAATGGAAGAGGTGATAGCGAGACAAATTAATGACAAAATGTGAAATATATGTGCATTAATTTGTAATGTGAATGAGTTCACCTGCGGGTTAAGACATTAGGTCTTAGAAAGGCCTGATTAATATTTCTGTCCTGGTAACTTCCTTACACGCTTTCTCACCACCCAAAGTCATAACAACATGCCTGGAGTGAATGTGTGGTACTTGTCCAAGCACAGCTGCTCCCCTGTTTCATTAGTGTACTGAGGCAAGTCTTTCTCTTCTTTGATTAAAACAAGGACTATGCTGGCTCTGGTGGCCAATGTGTGATGTGCTTACCAAAACAAATCTCTGGCACTGGGACCCACCAGGGCGCTGATTTCGCCTCTATTTTGCTCCTCATTTCAGCAGGTTTCCAGAGCCCTGAACTTCTTATATGCTGTTTTGTTTCTTTTGGCTCTAAGGGAGTTATCCTAGCTATTTTTACCATCAGAGGCCCCTTTTCACACCCCAAAGCCTAAAAAGCATACACTCAGGGACTCTGAATGTTGTTAGAACACTTTAGTTAATAAGCCCCCTACGCGTTTGTCTAGGAAGTGTCATCATTTGAATTATTTATCCTGAACGTATTTGATTGATGTAGGGAGAACTGCACTTCTATACCTCCTGTGGCACAATATCACTATTATACAAACTATTATTGAGAACAGAACAGAGGGAGTTAGAGGTACTCCAGTCTTACATCTTATCTAATGTGTAATGTACTTGTTAGCTACAACTAGCTTTCATATGGTATAAAATCCAGTGTTGGTAAAAAGAAAATATTGACGCATACCTGTCTTCTCAGGCAGTAAAACAGTGTTGAATTGCACTGCATTTAACTCAAACTATGATAACACATTGAACACACAAGCAGAGCCCACCAAAATGAAAAGTAGCTCAGGCTAATTACAATCTCCTGTTTTTTCACAGTTTTCACTCCTAGTTTACATGCTTATATTATCTTTTGTTCTGCAATCTCATTGATCATCACTGTCATCAGTCCTTCTCCATACTTTATAGATACATTATGTGCTAACTGTAAATATTTGTCCATTTAATCCCTTTATGACAGCTCATCATTGACATAATTTATTCCCAAATAAATTACAAAATGCAATTTTATAGTTCAGTTATGTTCTTAAGTCCCATAAATAAATGTCTCTCATTACAAAACTTGGTATTAAGCACCCCACCCACTTTCAGGTATTTTAGTGTATGGGACCCAACGTATGTTATCAGTAGATCGGATGAAGCTCCCTTACCTCCCTTTCATGAGCAGTGTCCTCACATTATTGAGTGCATGTTATTTATTTATTCATTTAATCATTCGTTCATTTATTATCTTCCACTTAATCCACACGGGGTCGTGGGCCAGCCGGTGTCCACCTGGCAATTCTGGACACATGGTCAGGAACAACCCTAGACGGGGCCAATTAATCGGAGGGCACACACAGTCATGCACACAGTCACACACTTAGAGGGCCACTTTAGAGACACCAATTATGCTAACATGCATGTCTTTGGACTGTGAGAGGAAACCGGAGTACCTGGAGTAAACCCACACAGACACAGGGAGGACAGAGGCCGCTCCACCCTGGGATTGAACCTGGGACTTTCTTGTTGTGTGGCAGCGGTGCCGCCCACTGAGCCACCTTGCTGAACTTCATATAATCAGTTGCAAGAAAAACAAATCAGTGCTGCACAACCCAAAGTACAAAAGTGCTGAACCTCATGATGAATACAGGGACACAATAACAATAACATTTATGCCAAGATTGCTGTTCATTAAAATACATAATTAACAAATTTTATAATTCGGCGTTTAAGCAATTTCCAAATACAGGAGGCCAGGGGATACATGTTAGTCATGTCTGTATTTTAATTAAAATGCTCTTTTTTCTAAGGATTTTTTAAAATACAGGAGACAATGGTTTATTAGCACAAACCAAGTGCATTAGCCATTGCCTCTGTAAAACAGGTCTGTCTAGCAATGCAGTGATTCACTTGCCAAACAGAGGCAGAGCAGTTAGCATCCTGTTTTATGCTCATTTGACCAGTGCATCAAGACAGACAATTGCTGTAATAGTGACAAGAGTGTTCGTTCTCTCTACCTCTTTCTCTCTCAGTAATGGGTCATTGTGTGGAGAGTCTAAGGCACTTTTATCTCTGAGCACTTGTGTTGGATGGACAAATCTGATTAGTGTCAGCTCAGAGTCATGCCATTCCTTTCCAACACTAAAAGACTCCATTAGGACAAAGAAAAGTGGGGGCGAAAAAGAGAGCAAGAGCAGAGCAAAAGAAGCAAGTAGAAGTGAAGTCAGGTGAAGATGGGATGTATGTTCTATTGTATTAAAATGTATTAAAATTAATAGATCAACATGATATCTTGCTTCCTTCCAGCCTGGTAAATAGATAAAAAGTAAATAAAAACATGTCCAACATGTTGGAGTTACTCATTTTTTTTATTCATACATGACAGACATGTCAGCACTCAGTAGTCTTTTTTTTAAGGAAGCATGATTACAGGAAGGGATAAGAAATAAACTAAATAAAGAAATAAATTATTGTTGTAGCCTAGGCAGTACAATATGACAAATAAATCACTACAAAAATGATTTCTACAGAAAGCTTCATGGCCATGGGCATCCATTTAGTTTGGGCACTGGTAAACAGACTTTCCAGACCTCAGATGTATTCAAAATGTATTGGTCCAACAGCTGACAAGCTAATATAGGCACCCATAAACCCTAGTGAGTGGATGAGTGGGATCAAATTGTTATTAATATTAGGGGCGGTGTGAGTAATTATTTGTTGAGTAAGCTTACGTCATATATTTACATTATTCAGTCATTGTCTTACCTACTGATTCCGAACAGGGCTGCGGGAAAGATGGGGCAAAACCAAGGACACTGGGCATAGACAGGGGGTGCATACACTCACGCACTTGCTCACACACTAAGGGGCACTTGGATAAACCAATTAACCTAGCACAACATTTTCATTTTCAATACTTTATTGCCAAAATTACATGTGGTATTTAACACTTTATTATAAAATAGCTTTAAAAGTTAGTGTTATATGTTTTGATTATAATACAAATACATTATAATGTACAATTCTCAAAATACAAAACCTTACTGTAAAACCTGGGTTATTTAAATATCCAAATCCTGTTATCTTAATCACTGGCCCACTATAACAAATTACGTGCAAACAAAAGGTAGTTGGTGTTCTGAATGCATTCTCTACCTAAATCCTCTACCTCCCTCTTAACTGTGATTTAAAAAAAAAAATCATTTCTTTATTAAGTAATCCATTGTACATCATCGAATGTACTATTAGTAAATGCTATTGACATGAAAAATGAAGCACAGGGTTAACCCTAAAACTCATGCAATTTTAGGTGTTCAGCCAAGGAAAGATGCAGACAGACATGCACAGATAGACCAACAGAAACACATACAGACTGGTGTAGAATTTCCTGGCAGCACCAACTGTAGGTTGGAATGAAAGCTGGTGTGTCCGGAGCAACAAACGTGAATTGGGAGTGACACCAAACGGCAATGTCAGAGCGTTAGTGTCATGAACAGGTATGCTAAGGAGCAACCTCCTCTGCCTTGACTTCCTCCTGAGTCTTTGTTTCCCACACCAAACGAAGCATAATGAATCAATTAAGCTTTCCTTCAAACTTTGAAAAAGGGTTCATTACTCGATGATGCTGTTGCAGTGGAACTTAATCCATATAATAAAGTCAACATAAAAAGTTGTCTTTTGTTTTGAATGTTTCTGTGTTATGTCTGTAAAAAAAATCTCAACGTTAAACCAGGCACCACTCCTTCACCTATACTGTTTTATAATATAAAACCCAGACACATGGAGAACATGCAGACCTTCAACAGGTAGCAGTTAGTCCTAACTACTTCATTATTGTGCTGCCCAAATATTACTGTATTGATGTTAATGTAATGGAATTCTGTAGTAATAACCAATGATAATGCTCAAAATAGTTTGAAACCCTCTATGTGGTGAACATGATTCAGTTTGCGAATTAAGCTTCAAATGTCACTACTCGCATGAATTGAGGAAAAGTAATCACGCATAGGTTAAGAATCTTTTTAATGCTTTTTAATACATCTAGGCCGCCCATGGAGGATGGGTCCCCTGTTGAGTCTTGGTTCCTCCCAAGGTTTCTTCCTAGCATTTTGGGGAGTTTTTCCTTTCCACTGTCGCCCTGGGCTTGCTCAACTTGGGATTGGCCTTTTAGATAATTGTATTACAGTAAAGCTGCTTTGAGACAATGATACGTTGTAAAAAGCGCTATATAAATAAAATTGAAATGAACTGAATTGAATTATACAAGCTTGGGAGCTTTCTTTATGCGTAACAATGTCTTGTATCACTTATATTGACTTGTATTGACTGTGTATTTCACCATGGTCAATGCAAGTAAACATTGCATTAAGTCCTTTACCCCTGCATGGCAGTTATGGTTAATGGTAATTTTTTAAGGCCTACCTGCCAAAAAATTCCATCGTCATAGTTGAAAAACTGTGCGATCTGTGTGTGTGAAAGAGTGGTTACATCTGGCACATGCTTTAGTTCTATCTGGGAATATTTTTGCTCTCTTAGCATTTGCAAGATGTGCTTTTTGTAGCATTTTAAATTGTATTATGTGTGGTGCAAATAGATTATCCCTTATTTCAAAATGATTGATTCAGAAATTGGAATTCCCAGGTCCTGATCCCATTAAAGTTTAAGGGAATGAAAAGGGCTTGTGTCAGATGAGCTGATTACAGGTACCGGATTTAGGATGGGGATACGATCTGACAAATCCATCGACAGTTTATCATAAATCAAGGAGTTAGGTATGTTTGTAAATGATCATAGCACTGTCTACATTAAACACAACTGTGACCACAGCTTGTACCCACTACATTCCCCAATGCTCATCACCTATCACCTTACGTCACAGTGCAGCATGGAGAAGAGTGTTGTAATGCGCATGTAACTTAAACATGTTGCATTATACCACAGTTGGACAGTCTTTAACATACATCTTATTTATAATATATAATTTAATATCTTATGTAATTTATGAATGTGGGAGAGTGTTAAGCATACTGTGTATACTATGTATTTCTTGCATGGGAAAATTCTAAATTCTGGGTTTGCTTTATGCTGAATCTGTATTTATGTTTATTATCGGATTTCCCCCTGTAAAGTTAAAATATCATAAATCAGGTTATCATAAACGGAGTGTGTTGGGAAATGTGTGTATCACTACTGCTAGTTTTGGGGGGTAGGGATACGGAACTGAGGGAGACTTGTATAAAGTGACTAATGCGAAAGAAGTAAAACAGATGGCTGTTGAGGAGATCATTTGTATAAAGTATATACTTCAAAATTAAATCTCCCACAAAAAACGTATGCTCTAATTTTTGTGAGCAGTCTGTCTACTTTTCTATGCTGTAAAAAGTTATTAAGATTCTGATTACTTATGGTTTATTGATGGTAGTAATAAATAGGAGAGACTTTCTTCGTGTACAAAAAAGCTTGAGTTAATGGATGTAACTGACAAAAGCGTAAATGCAGAGACTTTGTGGAGGCTGGAATTTTTCCCAAAAGGAGTCAGGCACTGATGGTGCCCCACACATCTGGGTTATTATACACCCCGTTGGAAAAAAAGGGAAACTCAGAACAAAGCACAAATACCCATAGTGAGCAGCCGTTGGGAAGATTAATCTTTGTCCAGTTAATGAGTTTGTAAATGTTGTAGGCCCAGTAACGATGAGAATTTGGTACAATATGTCTAATCCCACATCAGTCCTCTGGAGATGAAGAGATGATCTCTTTAGGTGTGCAGGTTTTTTTGCTCAGGATAAATACTGTATAGCTAGTCTAGGTTGGCATAAAAGTTTGTTCATCAGGACTGGGATGTGTTAGAGAAAGTGTAAGAGCTTAGGTAGAAGTGTGCCACAAGAGTCTTATAAGACTCACTTTGCTGAGGCTTGTGCCGAAGGAAAACGCTGCTGTGTTCCCTAAAAACAAGGTGGTACACTACAGAACTACAGGACACAACACACAAAATTTAGTACAGGTACTACATTTCCCTTAATTTCCCAGCATCGTTCCAAAAGCTTGATCTGCTAGTGCTTTCAGTCACAGCCAGTTTCTTTCTTTATTTATATTTAAAAGCAAATATTTAAAAGAAAGTCAGCCATGTTGCAGACAGAGTTTATAGCTATATGTTTAGGTTAGCCACCTATCAAAAATATGCATACACAATAGACATTCATTAGACTATCAAAGGAATTAGCCATGTTAACAGAAACAAAATGAATTAATTTAATAAAAATGCTTTAGGACCAACAGCTACGAGATCGGGTCACCGCCAATGCAGAGCTTGCTCAGGAATGGCAGAGGGCAGGTGTGAGTGCATCTGAACAGTAAGACAAACACTTTTGTGTTAGAGGTCGGCCTAGCTCCTCTGCTGCCACCAGAGGGAGCCGACCCACTCAACCAGGCAAAAGAAGGAGCCGTGCTATTCCCGCTGTCGCCACCAGCCTGTCCCTCCAGCTGCCTCCAGAGGGCGCCCGAGTTGTAGTTCTCGACGACCTCGCCGCACCACAACTTCCAGAAGGCCCAGGTCCAACGAGGCGCACTTGGCTGAACCTCTACTTAAGTGGAGACTCAACCAGACTTCCCCGTCAAACCTTTAGATCGCTGTGCTCTCTTGCACAAGGCTAAGCGCTAGGGATACCGGTGACAGCAGGCTTCATAGAGGGTCGTTGGTAGCTCCAGGTGGGCGAGGTAATAACAATTTTTTAGGGAAAGGTCAGGTGTTGGTATGATTCCTTTTGGTGCTTTCTCCACGCTGGAGAGGCTCCCCACTCTGTCACTTTCGGCCTACTGGCTCTTCCATGCTCGTTGCATGGTCCTCTCCCAAGCCGGGAAGGACTGCTTTCTGCTTCATTCTTTTCCCCTGCCTGGGTCGCCAGGTTCTTGGGTGATTTGTTTCACATCAGAGCAAATCACACTGTTTATTTCCTTTGTTGGGCTAAGCGCCAGGTGCTTGGGCTTGAATTAAGAAGGACTGAGATAATAAGAAAATGAATGTGTGTAAATTTGTAGAAGTGAACAAATAGATAAATAAACAAAAGAAAGAAATTAGGACGAAGGGAAAAAAAAAAATATATATATAAAAGTTAAATTAAATTAAATTAAATTAAATCAATAAATTAATTATCTGTTACGTTCTGTTAATCCCTCTTTAAAGTTTCTTCCTCCGTCTGAGCCAGTTATCACCATTGGTGGTTATCAATTTAATTCTCACTTCATATATAAATATTTTCATTATTTGTTGTTGTTTATAATATTATTTCTGCCTACGATAATTCCCCATACTCTCACAGCTAAGTTTATTTGTGCTGGTACACATATAGGACCAGTGCGCCGCACTTGGGTTCAGACCCTTTGAGAATTGTAACATTTTGAAGGATGACTTGGGGTCAAGAAGAGCAGTAAAGAAGTCACCAAGAAATAAAATAATCAAAGACAGACTGACATTCTGCAGAAAGTATAGAGACTGGACAGCATCAGACTGGGGTAAAGTTATTTTCTCTAATGAAGCCCGTTTCAGACTGTTTGGGACATATGGATAAATATAGTCCAGAGAAGAAAAGGTTTGAACTGCCGTGAGTACTGTGTTATACCAACAGTGAACACCCCTCTATGTTCTGTGAATGCCCCAGTACAATAAATAGTCTAGAAAATTCCCTATTGTGGCCATTGTGGAACAAGGGAGAAGCCCACCTGCCTATAATTGACTTACTAAGCTTATCTCATAGTGGCACACATGTTACTCATTTGAAGTAGCTCTTCAAATGAGTAAATGAGGAATATTCCCAAGTCTTTATAGACATTTAACTCATGCACAGACAAGTTGCTGAACCATTGTGTAAGATGAATAACACTGAAGGGAGAAGAAGAGATAGGGTTGGACATATATACAGTATAATGAGATTGCCTGTACAGAGAGAGGGACACTGTGAACTGTTTGACTGAATAATCTCTTTAAAACCCTCATTCTGCCATAGGCAAAAGACCAGTTAGAATAGTAAGGATAAAAGACTTGTATTCCATGTTGAAGACAGAAAGAGAGGAATTAGACACCAGTGGTGTGTGTGGAAGAGGTTAGGCATATAAAAGGAGCTCTCAGGAAATAAACCTGGGAGAGAAGCCAGATTTAACTAAGGTGAAGAACAGGTAATTCCATTCTAGCTTGTCGAAAGCCTTTTTAGCATCTAAGGACACTATGATCTTGGGAAGTTGGAAGAGTGAGAATAGATGATGTTAATCATTCCTGTATTGGGAAAAAGTACTTGCCTTGCATAAACCCAGTCTGCTCAATGCCAGTTTTATTGCCAACCAGATTGACGAGCACAAAGACACAGGCATTACCTGGACACAATTTAAGGGTGGTGTTACACGTTACTGGGTTACTATACTATAGCATACCATACTATGGCTTTTCTTATCCCCGTCGTGCAATGTGATGAAAAGCCTGACAGAAAACCACAGTGCTGACCTATGACCCAAATTATATAAGTGCTTTGTGCACATAGGGAGTGTAAGGTGATGTGATGACCTTCAAACTGTAGCCTATCTCTACTTGAATGGTCTGCACCAAGTCTAAAGTCTGCACATAAGCCACTACAGTGTTCTTTTAAGAGAGTAATAAGCATATTTATGCTTATCAACTTTTATTTGTTTTTTTTTTAACATCCCAAGTTAGAGTTGCTATTGGGTAAGCTGGGTATAAAAACTATCAACAGACAATATGGTTAGATGAGAGGGTGCTAAGAGTAAAGTAAAGAAAATACTAAGATTGATTAGCTAACCCCATACACTTTATTTTTATTAAATAAAATGCTGTTACCTATTTGCAGTCTTGAGTATTAGCAGTTAAATAAACATTTTAAAATTGAATTAGCCACCAAAAATGTTGATCATATGCACCTGATATATTAGTAACATTAGTTACTAATACATAACATTAGTATTATGCATTATGCTGTTCACTTTTACAACCATTTAGCAAGAACCTTCTTTGTTAAAATGGTGTTGTGATTCTGGTAGGTGGTGGAGCTTTACCCATATGCTACTGTTGTGAAGCCTTTACTTCTGTGCGGCACTGTTGCCTGTGTGGGTTTTAATGTAGGATTAGACAGTGCATATGAAAAATTTTAGAATGAAAATGTCATTAAAATGTGCTTAGAAGAATGTTTGGAAGCATGAAAAGTTATTGTAGCAATTTGACATAAGAATATGCTCCATGTCCAAAGGGGTTTAATATTCGAGCTGTTGTGCCTTCATATTTTGTAAATGTGAAGAATGAAAAACCTGTTGCTGTTTGTGTTTACTGGTCTGCACGATCATATGTTACTTCCAGAAGCCTCCAAGCTTTCATTATCACCTTCTGTGACTGTTTTGGATTACAGTGGTTGCTGAAAGGAAAGTTAAATGACCCATAACGAATTCAGCGGACATTTCTGTTTCATTCCTCCCATATCCGGGTATTAATTCATAATACAGATGAGGCTTAGATCATACATATTTAAATTGAGCTTCATTGCACAACTACAGATAGCGTTAATGGAGTTTTGTTCAATTACCATGATGCAATTCATTTCTATTGTTCAGGATATGCACTCCAAAGACTGAAATTGAAAAATTGATTTTGTGCACATGGTGTTTGTATTAATGCAGGAAGCAAGGACAAGGCTCTGCTTGTGAAATAGGGGCATTAAAAAAACAATCACTGGGAATATGTGGGAATGTAATTGCCTGGCCAGATGGAGTACATGGAGAGGGCTTTCCTGTTGCTTATCTAATCTGCATATGTGTGGGATGACCTGAGAACATTTCAGAAACATTTGAAACCCTAAGCTTCCTCTCAGTAAGCTCCCTAATCTGATAAGATGCAACATTCATAACAGTTTGTTTATATATATATATATATATATGTAGAGAGAGAGAGAGAGAGAGAGAGAGAGAGAGAGAGAGAGCACCTGTTTGAACAAAGAGCAGTGTAAGGACACAAGGGACAAAATTATAGACTTGCACAAGGCTGGGATGGACAGGACAATAGGCAACAGCTTGGTGAGAAGGCAACAACTGTTGGTGCAATTATTAGAAAATGGAAGAAACACAAGATGACTTTCAATTATCTTCAGTCTGGGACTCCATGCAAGATCTCACCTCATGGGATAAGACTTCTCTGGGCCCTTTGCTCATCTGAGATAGACTGATTGAAAGTGGAAAAGTGTCTTGTGGTGTGAGTCCACATTTTAAATTGTTTTTAAAAATCATGGATGCTGTGTCCTTCAGGCCACATAAGAAAATAACTGTCTGATTGTTAAGTTCAAAAGACAGCATCACTGATGGTGGTATTGGGATGTGTAAGTGGCCATAGTATGGGTAACTTTTACACCATTAATGCTGAAAGGTACATACAGTTTTTGATCTCACATATAATGCCATCCAAGCAACGTCTTTTTAAGGGACGTCCCTGTTTATTTCAGCAAGACAGTGCCAAGCCAGATTCTGCACTTGTTACAACAGCGTGGCTTTGTAATAAAATAGTGCGGGTACTAGACTAGCCTGCCTGCAGTCCAGACCTGTCTCCCATTGAAAATGTGTAGTGCATTATGAAGTGCAAAATACGACAACGAAGACCCCGGAGTGTTGAGCAACTGCAGATGTATATCAAGCAAAAAGGAGAAATAATTCCAACTACAAAGCTTCAACAGTCCCTCAGTCCTCAGTTCCAAAACACTTAGTGTTGTTAAAAGGAAAGGTAATGTGACACATGCTCCTGTCCCAACTTTTTTGGAACGTGTTGCAGGTATCAAATTCAAAATGAGTGAATATGATTTGAAAAAGACATAGTTCATTGGAATTGGAGTTGTACTGTGCTGATATTAATAGTAATGCAGCCCAAATAAGTAAAACAGTGTAAACCAGTGTATATCATCATTTTGGAGGTGAAGAAAATGAAGAAAAATAAGCTACATTTAATAGTTTAATAATTTGCACTGCATTTGCAATGTATTTCGAAAGTCTTCGAACCCTTTCAATAATTTCACATTTTATGCTGTGGTCTTTTGCTAAAATTAGGTCTGAGGTCCTGAGTGCTCTGGTTCAGATTGTCATTAAGAATATCCTTGTACTTCATTCATTCATTCAGCTTTCTCTCAACTCTAAAAGGGCTCTGTGTCCCAGCCACTGAAGAGTACCCCCAGAAGATGATGCTGCTATGAACATGCTTCACTGTATGGATGGTATTGGGCATGTGATGAGCAGTGTCTGGTTACCTCCAGACATGATGCTTAGAATTGGGGCCAAAAAGTTTAACCTTGGTCTCATCATACCAGATGTTGCCCAGATTGGTGGAGTTATGCAGTGATGGTTAAACTTCTGGAAGTTTTTTTTTCATCTGCACACTATGTCTTTCGAGCATGACCAGAGTGATCATTAGGTTCTTGGTCACTTTTACCAAGGCCCTTCTGCTTTGAACTACTCCTCTACTACTAACTACTCCTCTCTTCTAGAAAGAGTCCTGATTGTTCTAAATGCTTTCCATCAAAAAATTCTAAAGGACACTGTGCTTTTGGGTACTTGAAGGGAAGAACATTTTTGCAGCCTTCTCCATATCTGGTGTCTGCACAGGGTCTTATCTCTGAGCTCTACAGGCACTTCTTTCTTCCGTATGGCTTTTACTCTAATATGCATCGTTAGCTCTAAGATCTTGTATAGGCAGAAGTCTTTACAGATCATGTCCAATGGACTGAATTTAGATGGACTCCAATCCAAAGTGTAGAATCATCTCCAATATGATCAAAAGAAATGGGAGGTCCCAGAGCTAAATGTGAAGTGTTGTATAGTAAAGGGCCTGAAAACTTATGTTTGTGCAAAATCTCTAATTCTCAGTTTTCACTTTCTCATTATGGGGTATTGAGTTGAGATTTTTATTTTAGCACAAGCCTTTAAACATAACAAAATGTGAAAAAAATGAAAGAGTCTAGTGTCAGAGTGCATTGTATATTAATATAAATGTATGTATGTATGTATGTGCAAAACTGTAGTTATTATCTGCTTTATGAATTTCTGTCACAAGTGGCTGCCATGCACACTCCTTTATTCATGCTGCCTGTTTATTCATAATTGCTGGTTATGTACATGCTGAGCTGAAGCTGGTATGACACTATCCCTTTCATTCTGGAAGGTAGAGATCCCACTGGTCCCAGTTGGATACAGCATTATAAATTATGCCAAATTGCTGTTGATATGCGTTTAATTACATGTGTTCAGAGCTATTGTTGGAATAACATTTCTCTAACCATCTAATCAGACATATAGTTGATGTTTAATCTTGACCTTATTACAAATATATTCAGATTCTGCCAAGTTGCCAGTCCCCTTAAGCAAGACTCTTAACTTTCAACAGCATTCACGGACAGATTGATTGGTGTCTGATTGATCAGAATGATTTTGGTGTCTGTAGCATGTGTTCTTGTTCAGTTTGGAGAAAATTTGATGTGTTAAAACAGCCTGACTTTATTGACTATATTAGTGGAGCAACGCTTGCTTGTTTAGAACAGCTGTTATGGATCTTCAGTCCAAGTTCTAACCAAACGCAAAGTGTGGCAACTTACAAAGCAGCAGAAGTTCATCTATTTACTTTCTTATCCGATTAATCCTGGACAGGGTCGCAGAAGAGCCGGTGCTTATCCTGCAGCAAAGGGCACAAGGCAGCAGCAGAAGTTGCCCTCTAAAATATTATCAGTAGATTCTGGGTTTTTCATCTTGGTTCTTAAAATGAGCCAAATACATTTGTTACCTCTTGAACTGTTTTGATTATCTCCAAATCATGCCAGCCATTGCCAAAAAATGCACAAATGGCTTTTTTTGCAACCAGCAATGATAATTATTCAAACATGTTCTTCATATTGTTGAATTGTTCTGTTCTGCTGTGCTTATCAGCCCATTCAACTGGCAAAAATGTGAACTGGGTGATTCTTTAATTAGCTCTTTTGTCTCTGACCTTGGCTTGTTCTTACTGTCTTGAATCTGACACAAATCACAAGAGTGTTTTTTTCATGTAGTAGTGGCACACAGTGACAAATTGGCACTAATCATGATCTGATCATTAGTGCAGAGCAGAGCCCACCTGAGGAGAAAGGTCATTTTGGCAAATAGATGTACAGTCTATGATAGGATTTATGCTCGTCTTAAAATTGTTCAACAGGAGTACATGGTATTTCCTGTGAATTACATTTTTACGTTAGTACAAGGCAATTTAAGGATATTGAGGTGCTCAGCTACTGGAGTGTAGTTCACACAACATGCTTTTCAAATGCTGTTTACTTACAGACTGCTTGATTTCAGCCCATTGGAACTGTAAATACATTTACCTGCAGCTTAATTATCATCAACATTAATGTATGCTTCTTAATTTTTATCAGACCTCACTGTCTGAACTCTCACTATGTAAATTCCATGTAGTATATGTTGTACAACCCTAAATCAGAAGAATCAGGGACAGTATGGAAAGTGCATATTCAAAAGAAAATGAGATATTTTATATAAGATGTTTTATCTGGTCAACTTTAATTCATTTTAGAATATTCAAATTCATTTTACTGCATTTCAGGCCTGCAACCCATTTGTTTCAATAAGTTGAGAACAGGAAAGCATTTGTCATTTGCAATGTTGCCATTTTCACCACAATTTTGGCTACCAAGGATATCAAGCAATTAAGTTTTTAAGGTGTTATTTTGTCTCATTCTATCTGCGCACACAGTTTTTGTTTCAAAATTGTTCATTCTCTACCAGGGAAAGATCTGGTATGCACACAGGCCAGTCCAGCAGATGTACCCACTTCACATCACAGCATGTGGTTTTGTATTGTCTTGTTTAAAAATGCAGGGATGGCACAGGACAAGATGATGCTGTAAAGGCAGCTCAACCCAAAATCCTAAAAAAGCTGGGATATGGAAAATGCAGATAAAAATGATCCCCGTCTTCCTTACATTTACTATGACCTTTATTTGTCATTTGTTAATGAACATCCCTTACTGCATTTTAGATTTTTTACATTAAACATTAATTTACATTTTTACATGGAATTTTGAATAATGAATTTAATTATGTGAAAGGATTTAAGTAATGAATGAATGTGATTTCAAACAGGTAACAACAAGTGATTACAATCATAACTTGGTACAAAAGCACCATCCAGGAAAGAGTATTTGAGTAGCAAAGGAATGGGACAAAGGATCTCCAGTTTGTAAGAAAGTTACTGAGATGTTTAAAAACAGTATTCCTCAAAGAAATACTGTACCTGATGAGACAATTTTTTTTCTGATTTTACTTGTCTTGTTAAGAAATGCATGGAAGTTCCAATCTTGTTGCTCTAAAATCTCAGGGTAATTTTTGCATTAATGCTGCCATCAAAAGAACTGAAAATTACCTTTGCCAAAGGTATAGACCAAACCCCTTACCATGAAATACTCTTGCTTTTGGACCTGTTGCTAGTAAAAATCTAGATGGGCTCGGCATCTTGGATGGACCACCATACAGTGGAACTGTCTATTGTGGTCAGAGGAATTGGTGTTTCAGATCGTTATGCATTGTAGAGCAACACTGATTCATTCAAGATTGCATCTTTTCCAGGGATATCCATGCATTTATCAAAAGGTCAATGCAAAAAAAAATAAAATCAGAAAAAGTTACGACTGAAATATGGAAATCCCTTCCAGTCTTTATGTGAGGAACATTGTTTTTTAAACATCTCAATAATTTTCACACACATTTGTTGATCACTGTAGATCACCTTTGGCTCAGCCATTTGTACCAAATCATGATTATAATCAATAACTGACATCACCTGTTCACACTACATCATACATGTGTGTGAGGTTTTTTTTTCACCTCATTACTAATTGTCCCTGTCCCAACTTTTTTTTAATGTGTTGCACATGTGAAATGCAGGACTGGATGGTTATTAACAACTAAAAATTAAGTAACTAATAAAATAAGACAAAACATTAAATATCCTGGGTTACTACTGTCTGAAATGAAATGAACACCAAAGTACAAATGAAAAGCCGTTTTATATTTGAATTTTCCATACCATCCAAATCCAAACATGCTGATTACTTCCAGCTTTCTTTGAGGTACAATGTTTTAAACATTTCAATAATTTACTCACACACGTGTTGACAAACTGGAGATCATCTGGCCGTCTTTGCACATCAGAGACTTAGCCTTTCCTGAATGCTGCTTTAGTACCAAATAATGATTTCAATTTTTTTATTCATTACCTAAATTGCACTATTTCATTTTTTAAATGTATTGCAGGCCTAAAATGCAGAAATCTATTATTATATTATGGTTGAATATACAGCATTCATGAAGGAACTGTTCCTTAGTAAATCATATAGGTAGGACTTCTGCTATTGTAATATTTGCCATCCAAATCATTTTACAGAAGAAAGTGCAAAACACATATAATAATTCCGAATTAACCTACTATTTAGGGTAGATAATCATTGAATTTATCTGTAATAGAATACTAAGAAGAAGAATCATAATAATAGCAAAAGTATAAAAAACCCATATTAACTTCTGTATGTAATATTTTAACAGGGTCTGTAGCTATATTCAGTGTGTTTTCATCTCAATGCACAATACGACTGGTGAAATACTTCTGTTACAACACTCACAATACACAACAGATAAAAAACATACTACATTACACCAAATAAGTCAGGTGAGATCTGAATGTTGTTACCTGCCTTATGTTTAATAATACATTTAGAGGGTTTTTTGATGTGATTAAAGGCTCATAGCATTTAAGTTTAATACTTGAATACCTATACTGATCGTCTCAGTAGGATGAAATTTCTAGGTAACCTTTATTCCAGATCAATATGTTCTTTAGCTTTTCTCTTGAAAGAGATAAGGACGAGTTATGAAGGGCATGTTCAGTCAGAATGAGCAAAAGGTCTTCAGTGGCTTAAAAGCCACTTAATAAATGTTTAAAGTTTCTACAACAACCCTTTAGATATCAGTTGTTTAATGTCAGATATAGCCTGTTTTATAAATATAATAATCCTGTGCATGTGATTGTTGGTTGCACTTGATAATGATGCTTTGATGCAGACCATTCAGAATTTTTTTTTTAATATTATGGAAAGACTTGTATCTCCATAGCAGGTCAAGGATGCAGAGCATTCACTTTTACCTATCTACTTATTTAGCTTATAAGAATTTTGTCAAAGCTCACATATTTTTGTTGTTATAACAGTAAAAGCCAGTCTGCATGTGCATGTGCATAGGTTCAGCCTCTGCTTCCACGTGTAAGGAGTGCATGTGCATGTGTTCTCTGTGTCTATGTGGGTTTACTCAGTGTACTGCAGTCTCCTCCCATATTTTGAAAACATGTCATAGGTTAACTAACCTTTCTAAATTAGCTATGTATGTAATGTATGTATGTATGTAGGTATAGTATGACTATGTATAATTAGTATCGATAGGACCTATGATTGGTATGAAGGGGTTGGACAAAAAACTCACAAATCCAATAAAAACACTATATTTTCCTTACTCAAAAGTAATTTACATTTTTCATATACCCTTATCCAGAGCAACTTAGAACTAAACATACAGTTTTACAATCAATGGTGGGTTAAGGGCCTTGCTTAAGGACCCAACTGTGGCAGCTTGGCAGAGGTGGGATTTGAACCCTGTACCATTAGATCCAGAGTCCAGTACCTTAACCACTAGGAAACCACAGTGCCCTAATAACATACACTGTAGCACTGTAGTCGTTAAAATGCATGCGAACAAATAGCAAAGGTAAGCAAGGTAAAATGATTAAAACAATACAATGATTTAGAGTTGTTACAGCTATATTTCCATTTCTGCATGACCAACAACAAACAAAGAATGATCTGCACCGTAAAGCAACAGAAGTCATCCAGGTAGCTTAAAACTAAAGCATTTTGAATGATTACCATAAATATTTATGAATTAACTTAATCATGCAATCATGATTGTGGACCTCTAAATGAGTGGTTCTTAAACTTACCCTTACCCCATTATGAGAACATGTTCGTCATGGTGCATGAAGTAAAAACGATACTGCATAGCACTTATGCAGTAATGTAGTGATTTTCAGCCATAATAATTTTTTTGTTTTAGCTTTCTGTTTTCAAATGTACCTTTCTGTTTTCTGGTGACTTAACAATACAACATAACATGAGTAGAAAAGTGGTGGAAAGATCTAAATAAAAAGTAAATTAATTTTCCAAATGAGGACAAAAAGACACTCTGGGAAGGTAATATGACATTTCTGCACTGTCACGCCTGATGACTGAGCAGGCGTGCCTGGATTGTGCACACCTGTCCCGGATCAGTGAGGACTCTTTATAAGCGGTGCGAAGCTTTCTTTGTTACACCTTATGATTTGGATTTTGTTTTGTTTTTGACACAGGTGAGGTAGGATCTTTCATTGTCGTTCCCAGTCTTTGATCCTGCCCGCCTGTTGTTTCGTTATGTTTAGTTCTGTTTTTAGTTCCGTTTATTTAGTTTGAATAAACCTGGTTGTCCCGCACGTCGTGTTTGCCTCCGACTCCTTCAGAGTTCGTGACATGCACATTAAAAGGTTGTGAAGCAAAACACACTATTGGAGCATGTGGAAAGATGCACAAATATAATGCTCTCAAAAATTAGGGTATATTGCAAACTGAATATGAAGTGATTCAAATAGAAGCAGTTGATTTAATTTAATGAGAAAAATCATCAGAAAAGCAAATTAAATGTCAAAGAAATGTGTTTGAATATACAAATTAGATACAAACTCAATTATCATATATATTATTAAGTTATAAGTGACATATTCATGGATGTGAACAGTAGCATGTTAAATGGGATGAGAGTGAGATACATTGACTGTTTGGTAGGGCGTATGGTAACCCAAAACTGACAAACTACACCGACAGTGATCCTCTACCACTCTTTCTCCAGGGCAACTTCTAGCTCATGGAGTGTTGTGGGAGGCATTGGACAGTTTGCCAGACGTCTTCGCAATACATCCCAAGAATGTTCAGTGGGATTTAGGTTTGGAGAACGTAAAGGCATTATTGTACATGAAAAGAAAGTTGTTTGCAACTGCTCCAGCACAGGGTACCACCATAGGGTGCAGGACCTTATCTCGGTGTCTGTGAGTACACCCATGTGAGTATGCCCATGGAGGATGGGTCCCCTGTTGAGTTTCTTCCTACCATTTTGGGGAGTTTTTCCTTTCCACTGTCGCCCTGGGCTTGCTCAACTTGGCCTTCTAGATAATTGTATTACTGTAAAGCTGCTTTGAGACGATGCTACATTGTAAAAAGCGCTATATAAATAAAGTTGAATTGAATTGAATTGAATTGAAATATCCTTTGTTTGTGAGTAGTGTATAAATACATTTTTACACAAACTTTCATGCAACTCTACTCTTCACAGCCCAATACTCAGTGTTGCAGGCCTTCATTACAGATGGGCTAAAATAAGGCCATTCCACGACGTTTAAAAATAACCAGGTTCACTGTTTTGACGTGATGTGAAGCAGCATAAATATAATTTCTCCACATACACAGCAGTGTCACAGTCACTGTCACCAGCTTATCTGGTTTAATGGGCGGAAAGACAAGCCTGAGCCGTTTTTTTTTTATATGCTACTAATTTACTGCCAATCAATAGGAATTCTGCTTACTGTTCTCAGTAGCTGGTGACACAGATGGAAGCAGGTGGCATGAGTTGCTTTCTGAATCAAACTTTTTGCATTGACTGCATTTACCCGCGATCAAGTCACTTTAAACCGTTAAGAAGAATAAAGTTTATTGTACCGTCCAGTTACAAGTTGCCCTGATGTACCTTGGTCTAGTTATATCTCTGCATCTTCACTCTCATTAAACATAATAGGGTATATTAATATTCACAATTAGGAACGATCATATACCCTCACTGATTATCTTATTAGGTACACCTCCATGTTTCTACATTTTTTTTGCACTTATTGTCCATTTTATCATGCCTTCTTACACTGTAGTCCAGACTTTTAGTCCCCTTCAATCTGTTCCGTAATAAACAGGACCCCTTAAACCTAACTTAAAACGTGCAGGGACTGTGTCCTCAAATAACATGACAATCTTAGATTTTGCGTGGTTTGGTTCTGGCTCCGCATTCGGCTCACATTGAAAATGAAGCACTATGCTTTTAGAAATTTCATGAAAAAAAAAAAGCAATTAAAAATGTGTTCTAAAAAATTGCAAATAAAAAGAATCTGTTTTGTCTTTGAGGACAAATTTGACCTGAAAATGTTGAGCATGGTGGAGCAAGTTTTTAGCGCTGTTGTCGCTCTGCTCTGTAGATCCCTTTTTTGATCCTAACTTTGTACTCTGCCTGTGTGGAGTTTGCATGTCCTCATCATGTCCACATGGCTGACACAAACTCATATCTGGATATTTTCTGGCATTTTATGGATTACGATATTTAGATGTTGGCAGTGTTTTCCGTAGGTCTAAACTACTTGAAGTTGTTTGAGCCCATCTCTCTCACACTGTGTTTGGGCAGCACGGTGGCTCAGTGGATAGCACCTGCCTCACAGCGAGAAGGTCAAAGGTTCAATCCCAGAGTGGAGCGGCCTGGGTCCTTTCTGTGTGGAGTCTGTATGTCCCCCCCGTGTCTGCTCCAGGTACTCCAGTTTTCTCCCACAGCCCGAAGATGTGTATTAGGTGAATTGGTGTCTCTAAATATTGGCATTGACTTGTATATGTATGACTAGTCTTGAATTAAACTTGTGTATGGATGTAACCTTGTGCGTGTCGCTGGATGGCCACTGATGGCGATAAGCGACGTTAAAGAAGCCAAAAGTGTTCTTAGCCTTAACAACTAGAAAAGCAACAGATAAACGAAACATAAAAGCTATCACCAATTATATGGTACTTTTTTTTTGCTGAATATATACTTGTGCCGGTAGCTTGGGACATTGAGGCCTGTCGTGGACTCCTGAAGGTTGTCACAGTCTTCGTATTCTGCGTGGTGGTTAGTTTTCAGATGATTAAATGAATTGTCGGGCTGTCTTTGATGGCAGTCGATTTCCAAGTTTGCAGATTGCCATCTAGTTATGAACTCTGTGGCTTTGGATGGGTAGCTTGGTTCGTAGTGCCGTGAACTTGTAGCAGTCTGGTCATCACAAAAACAGTTACTCAAAGAATACCTTTTGTGCAAAATGTAATTTTACTATGTATTTTTATTAGAAACAAACTGTTACCCAGCGTATCATGCGATGGACAGTGTTGGTGAGTTTATGAAACTGGATCTGGTGTTGAGTTGGTTACAGCTTGTACCTGTTCTCTTCCCTATAGTCACAGTGATATCCTTGTTTGCACTGTTGCCTCAGGTCAAGATAAGAGCTTTTGACGTGGTTGTTGTTGAAAACGTGTTCTGTTTTAAACCATTTACTTTATTATATTTAGTCTGTATTATTCTACATTTACATTATGACTTTAGTTATATATGAAAAAAAGATGTAAGAGAAAGAATATACTATTTGACTTAATATATCCGATGCCGATATGTAGAGAGTAGAAACAATTAGAAACATTTGTGTAGATTGCTATCACTTTTTTCTGCAACTTATAAAACTAATAGTGAAAAATTATACACATATTTGTTTAACTTAAATGAACATTTATTTAATCTGTAACTGCATGGTTTGCATCGTTTGTGTCTTATTGAGCTTAAGAAAAGACAGATAATTGAATCTAGTTGTTGCTGAAAAATGTGTAAATGCTTGTAAAAAACTGTGTAGGGTGCATGGTAGCAGCATCTTTTTATTTTAATTGCAGTTCCAGTTGTGGTGCTAGAAAAAGTTTTCGTCTTCTCATAAACGGCCCCACTCTCACAGAATGTTCTCTCAGCATCTCTCTGTTTCTAGTCACTCTGTAGTCCCAGGTTGTGAGCTGCAAGTTGTTATGAAGTGTGAAGTATCTCTACATTTTCTTCACTATTGTTGAATATCGGGCTCGGGAGCACAGATAATGTCTTATAATGCCATTATTACGATGTTCATTGCTTCAGTCACAAATTGCACAGACTTGCACAGATTTGCTGCTTTATTATCCTTTTTCTTGATCGATTTACATTTTAAATGTTATTCAAATAATACGATATTCGTATTTTCTTTTCCTTCTTATGTGTGACCGTAGAGGAAAGAGTATTTGATTTGAGAAACGCTGATCGTGAGTAAAAGCTACAATGTTGTTTAATATGGTCTCCTCCAGGCATCCTTTGAGAAGAGGCTCCTTGCCCAAGCTGAAGGAGATTGTGGGCTTTGGAGCTACTGCTCTCCCTCTGAGACGCCGGTGAGCCAGACTGTCTTCCTGTTTCCAGCATGACAGACGTGGTGATCGTGAAGGAGGGATGGCTCCACAAACGAGGTTTGTTATCTTTATTTCCCAAGAAGTTGGCTTAAAGGAGGAGGAGGATTAATGCCTGCTGTGATGAGGGAAGTTAAAATTGGGCTTTGAAGCAGGAAGTAGATAGTAGTAGTAGTAGTAGGTAGGAAGTGCTATGATCATCATTAATGTTGTTGTGCAGGTAAACAAAACCACCTTTGGTTTATCTCCTACGTGGAACAAATACAAACAAGACCACAGTTTGGGCTTCATCTGAAGGGCGCAATGAGAAACACAGTGTTTTTCATGTTTATCGTTTAATGTAAGAACATTTTAATATGTACATGCCACATAAACTGAAGTGTAATTACAACTGAGTGGTTTCTTATTGTCTCATTTCATGTAACTCGCCTCATGCACCGTCTATTTCAGAGATGCCCAGAGACCACAGAGCCCAGCATGGTTTTAATTGTTTGCTATGAACAGAATAGAAAAGAACATACAATTACTGGTTGCATTGCTGGCTTGCTTCGATAGACAGTTCTGTCTCGGTACAGAACCGCTGTGCATTTCCTTTGGTTTCAGTGCGACCTGTTCTTTCTGTTTACTGAGTCTGCTTATTGATTGGCTTTGATAACATGAGTCAGATGTGTAGCATCGAACTGTGTTGAAGAGGAGAGAGGAAGTGAGCACAGATGATGTGTGAGAGAGTGCAGTCAAAAAATATAGCTGCTCAGTAGTCCACCCTCGAACAAACACGCCTCTGTTTACTACACAATCGCATCCTGTCTATTAAAAGGTTTATTAAAGTAAACAGGCATGTAACTTTGTTTCTAACTGAAGATCAGTCAGCATGCTGATACAGTTTACTGATTAGGGATAAGGCTTTGATAGCGTTTTTAAAGATTCCCAGCTAAACTGTTAATTTTTTTTGTTTAATAATGCACTTGTTTTGCTTGACATTAACTAAACAATGGATTTCTAGCACATTCGTAATAAACTGGTCACTTCAGTCTACAACCCCAAATCAGCCAAAGTTGGGACGTATGGAAAGTACATGCACCATGTCTTACATTTACTTATTTGAAGTTTTGAACTTGTGCATAGATATAACCTCGTGGGTGTCGCTGAGATTACTACTGATGCAGATAGTGACGTTAAAGAAGCCAAATAAACCAACAAACTTACTTGAGTTTCATGTCATTGCAAACAGAATCAAACTGAGATATTTCATGTTTTGTCTGGTTACTCCATTTAATTTGTTAATAATCATCTCTTCTTGCATTACATACGTTCAATACATTCCAAAGAAAGTTGGGACGAGGGCAGTTGTGGAGCTGCTAATGAAAAAAACCTGATTAATTATGCGATTTCAAACAGGTGATTGTAATCATGATTTGGTACCTAAGCAGTATACCCTCAAGTCTTACACGCCTCACATTACAAAGGCGTGGCTGTGGGAGTAGAGGGTATGGGTACTGGACTGGCCTGCCTGCAGTCCTGACCTGTCCCCAGTAGAGAACGTGGAGAATTTTCCAACGAAAAATGTGACCGCTTAAGACGTATTTGCAGGAATAATTAGATAAAATTACACCTTAAACACTAGATCATTTTGTGTCTTCTGTGCCAAAACATCTTAAGTCTTGTGAGAACGGATTGTAGGCTTGTAAAGTAGTAAATGCTGTGCCATCCCAACTTTTTTTTGGACTGCGTTGCAGGCCTGAAATGCAGAAATAAATGTTTACTAACAAATTAAATGAAGTTGACCAGAGAAAAACATAAAATATCTTGAGTTCATACTGTTTGCAATGAAATGAAAGTTAAAAGAAATGTATGAAACGCTTCCATTTTACATAAGGTCCCAAATTTTTCGGATTTTGTGGTTGTAAAAGGGCGTGTTTAATTCCCAAAGAGTCCTCCTGATTTCATTGGCAAAATTCTAAACAACATGTTTTTCATTGGCTCCTCAAAAACCTATAGAAAGTGTCAAAAGTAGCATGAATATCTGTCTGTGGTGTTACTTCTGAAACGGTGTTTTTGAAATAATATGAATATGAAACCCTGAACTCCTTGCAAATAGAGATGTTGTTGTGGTGTGGTTAAAAAAAAAAAAGTTAACGTGGCCTCAGCTACTTTTTTGTTCAAGCAGAGCAGGAAACATTGGGTTGAGCTGAGGAACACATGGCTGTTTAGTTGCCTGCTATTGGTAGTCAGCAGATCTTTCTATTCACATTTTTACTCAGCAGGAAATGAGTTTGATAATTCAGCTTGTTGACTGCATGAACAGGAAACAATGTGCTTTCTTTCATTATTTATTGTAGATTTTTTCAATGTGATCCATCTCAAAATCATCTCGATGGTCTGAAATACATTTTGAGGGCTGCTGTCTTGGTCTATGTCTTAAGAGCCCATACTTGGCCTGACATGCACATCTATGTTCCCCCTCCCTTACATATCAGGCTTTATTGAATGTTGTGCTTTGATGAAGCCAGCAGCTGTGCACAGTGAGATGTCGCCGGGCATCTCTATGATATGATCGGAGGGCAAGCGTTACTCTTGGCCAGAGCAAAAGGCCTCGCAGCAAGTTGGCTTTGGTGTCACATCACTGTCAAGTCCTCTTTCCCTCAACCTCCCACAGTGCAAGAGGCCAGTTTAGCGTGACATTGCTTCTCCATGGTCACTTTGGCCCTAGTCGTAAACAACAACACTTCTGAAAATCTTTCTGCACATTTACAAAACTTTGATGCCTTTTTTACAGACATGCCTGTGTATAAAGCTATTCATTTGCACATAATGAACAGAAGTGACACAATGAGTTGGGTGATATTACAAATATAATGTTTGTTTAATTTGAAACATGATTTGGTAAGTTGCCTTTAATTAAGCACCTCTTAGGATATTTTCCAGTAGCCTTTCAAGCCACTATTGGTAGGATTTTTTTCATTTGTTTTAAAACTTTTTATTTTACATTTAATATTCTGCTTAACAAGGTTTTTATGTAGGTTCTTATTTTTGTTTATTGTAACTGAACGCTTTGAAGCTTGCACGTTTTTATGGTATCACTGTTAAATTTAACCAGTATTAATTTCCATCTTTATTTTAATTTAGTCTGTTTTGTTGTTTTTTTAAAAATACTTTAAATGCATGTACAGTAGACAGCTAGTGTGATTCATACTGCAAACTCTAAGCTTTGTCTACTACTTGAAGGTTAAAAAAGATCAGGAAATGCTGACTGTCATGGACTTTCCTCCATAGTCATTTGGCCTCAACCCCACTGGCCACCCAAAGATTCAGTTTGGAATAGGGCATGCTGGAGTAACGTGGATCATCAAACTTTGCACATATTTGCAGAGTGCATGTCTGCACACTGACTACACACGGTTATTTACAGTAAAATTGGGAGCAAACTAAATATCCTGGAATATAGATTGTCACTCAAATTATGCTGATGGTGTGATTTGTAATGAAAAACATTCTATGAAACTGTAGAAAATGCCAAATGAAACATTTTCACAAGTGAGACAAGACTTTTGAACCTCTCTGTAGTTCGTATTGGAGTCCAAAATGGTGTTGTCATTTGTGTGCTTTCCCATCATTATTCTTTTTTTTTTTTAATTTTTGTAAAATTTTTTTATTTTTTTAGCAAAAGCGTTTTCACAAAAAGGTCATTGGTGTGAGACTTTAACTTGTGACCTTCCTTAGAGTAATGCCTCTGTTATGAAGACTGTTCATGCTTTTAGAAATATCCATGTGCCGTGTTTAACTCAAACCACAACTAACACCAGTGCATGACCTAAACATCACATGTTCCTTGATTCTTCAGGCTCTTTCCTGTACTGATCTGAGGGTGTAAAATGTAGCTACCATTCGGCTCACACTGTTCATTTGTGGCATCTTTGCCTGCAGGTCTTCATTTGTAGCGTTTTATTTATTTTTTTTTGGTTGTGTTTTTTAAGCATTAATATCAGAATACACTCACTGAGTTACTAATATGATGAACAATGAACCTTTTTGTTCTTGTGCTCTGGACATGACAAAAGCAACAGGAAAGTCACGGTCTTAGGACCTGTTTTGTTGTTACCCAGAATCAGAAATTAACACAACTGCTGCAAACAACCTTAAAAACGATCTTTAGAGGAACCCAACGGTGTTACCTCAGTTCTCATTGATCATTTGTTTCAGAAGGGTTGTCAAGTAGGGATGCACCAGTATTGAATTGCTCAATCCCATAAGATAAAAAACTTTCACATTAAAACTCAAACATGAACTGTTGTTCAAACCTGGATTGGTAATCAATTTATTGGTAAGCAATAAAATATAATAATAAACACAAAAACAACAACAGTTAAATCAGACATGACATGATTACTGTAAACGTAAGGTGCAGTTCACGAAAAAGGAAAAAGGTTTCCTTCCATTGTTTATTGTAACCTTTCTTTTTAAAGGGTAAGAACAATTGTTTAGCTTTTAATCGTTACAGGCAGCGACAAGAACAATTAAGTGTATAAATAAGCTCATGACTGACAAGCTCCTAAAAATAAGGGCTGCATGCATAACTACAGAAAAAAAGTTTTAATATCCAAATACATAATAAATATAGCTTATAATATCAGCTAAAATTATAATATTGGACCGATGTCGATAGCTGAAAAAAATTGGCAAATGATATATCGGGCGACAATAAATCGTGCACCGCTATTGTGGAGTACCAAGATTTTTTTTGGTACTTTCTTGGTTATCTATATTACCAAATCGTATAATCTTATTATATGCATTAATCGAGTTGTATTGTACAGGTGCTCTCTGAGTTGCGATGAAATACGTTTAAAAAATATCAGTTACCGGTAAATGGATTCGGTAAAGTTATCATTTAAGTTTAATATAGTCTAAACCTTATTATAGCGGAGCCGATCACACATCAGTTTGCCAAAATATTTAACACAAAGCTTCCTTTATAATAAAGTGGTTAAAAATATAATGTAATTTAGTGATGGATTCAAAGTGAAAAATTAAAACAAATACACATTCTGTATTGGTCAGGATCAGGGTGCTAACTGCTAATGCTAACTGCTCAGTGACCTACACCGTCATATGATGAACTGCTGTGTTCTCTGGGTCAGGCACCAGTGCCCTGAAAACTTTACCAGTCAATATTTGTATAAAACATGGAGGGAGAAAAAAATGAATATTTAACACAAACAATAGTACAAAAAAATTGGCATGTTTGAAAAGGACAAGACATATTAAAAGACGTATTAAATATTATTATTGGTATGAATTATATTATTTACTTACTTTTACTATTACTTTAATATACTATTAAGTATTTATTTAATTAACATCTAGGTCACCCATGGAGGACGGGTCCCATTTTGAGTCTTGATCCTCCCAAGGTGTCTTACTTCTACTTTCAGGGAGTTTTTCCTTTTCACTGTCACCCTAGGCTTGCTCCTTTTGGTACTGGCCTTTTAAGATAATATAATATTGTAAAGATGCTTTGAAACAATGCACCATTGTAAAAAGTGCTATATAAATAAATAGAAATTTTCAGGTGATGCATAATTGTTTTGTGAACAGTCTTGGGTGCAGTCTTAATTGACCTGCTAGACCTTAATCCAAGTCAATTGCAGACAGTTTAATAAGCTGAGATGCAAAAGAAGCTAAAGAAAAGAAAAGTAAAGAAGCTTGATCGGGCATGCTCTTCTTGGAAAGCACTTTGTCGATAGGGGATGCTGAGTGTGTTTACATGCACTTAATAATCAGATCATAGTCATATTTCTGTATACCTCTTACCCAATTTCAATACAGCCCATGCATGCAGAGCTAGCAGAAAAGACACATTAGCCAGGTCCACTTATTCTTACAGATTCCCTTTCTTTTTTGTTTATTTATGTAGACTTGGTAAGGGATTCCATCAATGGGTCTGGCAACCCTTGAATTACAGCCCTCACTAAACAACCATCAGAAACTTTGGTGAGCGACTGGCATGCAGTGTGTGTGTATGT
>JAUZST010023190.1:0-31631 GCA_034779995.1 Parotocinclus haroldoi
GGACTGGGTTATGTCAATACAGCCTTCTGCTTGAAAAAAGTATGTATGTACAGAGGTCATACTGTGTGTGTGTGTGTGTGTGTGTGTGTGTGTGTGTGTGTGTGTGTGTGTGTGTGTGTGTGAGTGCGTGTGTGTGAGTGTGTGTGAGTGTGTGTGTGAGTGTGTGTGAGTGTGTGTGTGTGTGTGTGTGTGTGTGTGTGTGTGTGTGTGTGTGTGTGTGTATGTATGTATATGTATGTATGGGCGGTGTTGTTATACACAGGCTCTTTTTCTACAGGTTTCAATAGAGGACATGGCCGATGGAGAGCTTTGTTTGATTGATAAAGGCATTTCAAGGTAAGTAAGTGCATGTTCAACATCAAATGACTTTGCCTTATTCACTGTTTATGTCAAAATTACTCTAGCAGGCATATTCCCTACCAGTTTTTTTTTTCATTCTCCATGTTTTTTTCAGAAATTCCTGAAAATATATTATTGCTTTCATAGTTTATTTTCATACCAACATAAGCCAAGTAGGGTGGCTTGCAAGTTGGGGTCTAATTGTGACTGGACAAGGCACCGGTAGGGAACTTCCACACAGAAACTCACTCACCCACACTGGGGCACTTAGATATTCCAGTAGACCTACGACTTGTGTTTGGAATGTGTGAGGAAACCGAGAGTACCCTGAGAAAATATGCAGACATGGGGAGAACGTGCAAACTCCACCTGCTTTATTGCTTTTATTATTTCAAAATGATTATTAATAATACTGGTGCTCATGTGACGTTACAGTCGAATTCGATTGCCCATCATGATGGTGACTCGGTTCCCTTCAGTGCCTTCCGTCCTGGTTAGGATTCACGCATGGGTGCAGTGGGTTGTGCATGAGAGAGGGGGGTCTGGAGAGGAAAATCACATGACCTACCCAACCCTGCAAAGCTCAGGGTACATGCTTGCCTGCCCCCTGTGAATTGGTGCTCTGGAGCACTGGTGCAGCACTGGGGGAGGATCCTCACCTCAACTGCTTTTTCCTCCCTCAGACTTGGGTAATCATATCTGTGTGACAGATACAGGCAGACACAGGCAGAAGGCTCCTCCAGAACATAATCCCAAGTCACTGCAACCATGGGCTAGTGAATTGCTGCTGCACCACCTGGGTTATATCCAAATGTCTTTTATGCATGCTTTCATCATTTTGACAGTGATAAATTTCTTTTCTAGTTTACTAGAGATTTCGTTGAAGTCCAACATCACATCTCTGAACCTCCACTGTAATCGTTTATCAGAGATTCAAGGACTGACTGCAGCATGGCACTTAAGACACCTGGACCTTTCTTCCAATCACATTGCTCGTATTGAGGGACTTGGTGCCCTTTCCTCACTGCACACCTTGAACTTGTCCTGCAACAGCATCACCAAGGTGGAAGGTAAACTTCTGTGCTACTAAATGCTAAACTCCATATGAATATGTGCACATTTAAATTAGTCCAACACATTTTAGAGGTTTGTCATCGTGCTCCACCAGCTTCAATTTGCACATAACAATAAGCATTCTATTTGTTTAGGTCTAAACGGACTTGCTAACCTCACATGGCTCAACTTGTCATACAATCAAATTACAGACCTTACTGGTAAGATAGTTGATTAAATTGCATATATCCTTTTACTTCAAGTAGCGGTATCATGTGACTTGTTTTGTTTTTCGATGGATGGATTGAGAATAGAACTGACAGAACAGAAGTTAAATTGTATGCAAGTCTCTATAAACATTCTAAGCAGTCAGGAGATCTTACTTCTGTATTCACAGGTCTCCTATATCTGCATGGCACAGAATGCAGATTGAAACACCTCCAGCTTCACAGCAACCGTGTGGACAGCTTGAATCACATGCTGCAATGCATGGTGGGACTGCACAGTCTAAGAAATGTCATTCTTAGTATAGACGGTGTGGATAATCCAGTCTGCCGTGTTCCAGGTTTGGCTTGTTTTGAAAGTTGTAAAGGAATGTACAGGGCAAAATGTTAGTTAATAAATACTTTTTTTTTACTTAATTCAGTAACATTTGAAATGAAATTAAGAGTATCTAAAATGTTCAGGTTGCATAAAGCAATTTGACAATATTTTTGCTGCTTAAATGCTTAAACAGACTACCTGGAACATTTTTAGAATGTTTTTAGAGCTTACAGTATTTCATGTCAATAAGGCATAGCTTCCTTTGAATTACACATTTAAATAAAGTTTGCCATTAAGGTAATAAAATACTGAAAAACACTAAATAACTTTAGCACAACTTTATGTCTTTATACACTGGTCGCCCATAATGGTAAGAACTTTAGAACCACCTTTAGAACTGTAGAAGCTACTTTAGGATCAAGACTCAAAATGGAACCCAACCTCCTTCTGCAGCCGACATGATATATGTAAGAATTAAGCTAAATTACATAATTAATAAGTTCCTAGTAACAGTTTAAATAAACAAAGCAAAATATATACAATATAAACTATTGTAGGTTACTGTAGTTAGTTCTTGCTTACTTGGAAGGTTTTGTAGGCATGGTATTCTCAGTCAGCCAGTGGTGGGGAGGTGAAGTTTTAATTTAACGTTACATATTTAAGAGAATGTGATGACATTTTGCTTGAGTGACTGTATTTTTTTTTACCCACTAAACTCACAACATTTTGGCTTGACAAGGTCTCAGTATCCAGTGTTGGGTGTGCTCTGTCCTGCATAGGCTACAGGGAGATGGTGCTGCAGTCACTGCCACAGGTCTCCACTCTGGATGGAGAAGATAGGCAGGGAAAAGCTACTTTATTAGGAGATGAGGGTGGAATGGACATTCCAGGCTTGGAGGACTTTCTCGAGTTTTTGATTTCAACAGACACTAGTGTCAACACTGAGAAGGTGAACCTTATTTCATTTGTATATAAAACAATTTTATGACTTTGTATGTATGCCTATGTAGTCCCCCTCCTGCTATATATACAACAATATCAACTTTACTAGGTTGTAACTTTCTAATACAACTTCTAACTTCTAACTCCAATTGAAAAGGTCCCCACTCCCTGCATCGATCAGGCTCTTACCCACTTTCGTCAGCGTAGCAGAGCTTTGAACCCTCCTGCTGAAATGGCGGCACAGGAGAGCTCATGCAGAGGAGACTTGGCCACAGGGAACCACATAAACGAGCGCCGTATTAAAAGGCTGGAACAGCAGGTGTCCCAGCTCTTCCAAAAGGTAGAAAATGATCATGCACCACAATACATGATTTGAAATGATTAGCTCCTCTCCGATATACTAAAAACATGGCCTTGTTCCAGTCACCAGCTGGCGATGCCCATAATGTGAAGTCCGCTGTGCAGTCTGTGGTATGGAAAGCAAAAAGAGACGTTGATCACACATCAGAGAGTGAATGTGAGAGTGGAAAGGAGAACCAGAAGCAGCTGAACGTCAGACGGCCCAAAGCCATCTCAGCAAAGAAGCTGATAAAAGGCAAACAATCTGACAGGTAACAGTCACAGTGTGCAGTGTGGTCTTCAAAGGAAATAATATTATATTAAGCATAATAAGTACTGCCTAAAAAAGCTAAAAATTGAAGCTCAACGCAAACTATTATTTACTTTTAAATGCTTCCTTAGTACACCATGTTTGGTTTGTGTGAATATTAGTGCATCCAACAAGTAAGTTTGTTTAAAACTCTATCTGTTTTTCCTGCAGGGAGATACAAAAGCAGAGGAGCTCAAAACCTACTGCAGGATATGGCTTGAGGGCAGGTGTCCAGAGTGCTCAAAGAAAAGAACTGGTAAAGAGATGCTTAGGAGCTAGTGCTGACAACGGCTCCAGTTACAACCAGCAGGAGACCTACCGGGTATGCAGCCTAGTGCTGGCAATCCACATCGCTTTTTTAAGATGCTGAATTATAGACCACTGAAGAGAACAAAACCGTGTGTAGGCAATACTGGAGGAGCGGGATCAGGAGCGTGAACGGCGCTGGAAGGCTGAGCAGGCTGTGAAGAAACTCTCTGAGCAGATGAAAGGTCTGCAAACACGTGCCACTGAAGAGAAAGAACTTCAGAGTCTGGCCCTGCACACAACTGAAAGGTGAGGAAATGCACTAAAATACATAATAAATATATATGAAATAAATATTTAAATTATAGATCAGTCCCATTGAACAGGGAGCGTTCCATTTAAATAGATATCCCAAAATAAATAATACTTTTACTCTAATATAGTTCAATTTAGTACAGCTTTACTGCATATATTGTGCATATAAACTAATGTCACTTGAGACATTAAAAATATATGTGTTCAATTTGACAAAGCAGAGAGAGAGACTAAATTCCAGTCAATGTTTGAAGACCTTATCCATTGCGATCTGACTCGTTCTCTTGATGGACTGCACTTGAACAAAATCAAGAAAGTAGTGGGCGTGTTCACCTCCCGCTGGTTTTGCTCTTGTCAACACAACTTTTTGAATTTCATGACCTTTGATAAAAGCATAAATTCTCCCGGGGATCCCAAAAATTCTCCCATAAATCGCTGATCGGCTTTGCATCCGTTAGGTGGTAACTTGTCTTATTTTTCTTATTCGCATCTTATGTTCTTTGGTCCGATTAAGTGGAATTTTGGTCCAAATAAGCGAATAACATTACACGTATATAATAGGATTTGTTTTGGTACTTTAGGATTCGGTCCGAATAAGCGGCTGCTCCCATTAACCGGATTCGACTGTATATATATATATATACACACACTCTGAATACTGACCAACTGAACAAGGTTTTGTTAAGATGTCTGTAAACTTAGTAGTGTGCACAAACAGATGGAATGGATTTAGGTGTTTCTAAAAAGAATCCTATAGGACAGTGACTGTGGGGCAGGTGCAGTTTTGCGGGGTTTCATAGACTTGGTTTAGGGGACTGAATAAGGAGTTTCAGGTATCATTGGCTGTGTTCTGAGTTCCAATTTTAGCGTACAAACAACTATAAAGCTGTATTCATATAATCCATATAATCATGTTGATCAGGAGCACAATACTCACTATGTCAACCTGCCTAATATCCATGGTGAGACCCTTCTTAGGAGAAACACGAAACCAACACAGACCACAGATGCTGTACAAATCTCCTCCATTGGTGTGAGAGAGGCCAGTGTTTTCTGTCCTTCCTCCTGAAGAACAGGAGTTCAATATTCAAAATTAATATTCAGTCTAGTCTTTGATATTGTACATATGGAGAGCTTGACATCTATATTTCCAGATTTCCATCACATCTAGCAGGAGCAGCATTGCTGGCACAGCAGCCTCGACCTCAGAGTAAAACAACAGGAAATGTAGTTAACATGTAAATGTACTTTATATTGTTCTGTATTATATTACATTTACACGAGGGGTTCCACGACTCATTTTTTTATTAGTCGACTAATAATTCAAAAACTAGTCAAATAGTCATGTTTTCCATAAATAAAGCAAAAAACTTGGGGAGTCCCTATTTTAATTTTTATTATCATTATTAAAATCCACCTACCTGCACTTGGGTTCTACTTTCATGGTTCCTGACAGGAATAGGCAGAGGAGCACACTAGTTATTTTGCCAGTCCATCACAGGGTTCTGCAAACACGCCACCTAACCGTCACGTTGCAGGCCCCACCTGGGCCCTCAGGAACAGCCATTTTCATCAGCTGACTTTAACCACTCAGTCAACAGAGCTGTTCGTAAGAAATGAAGATTTCAGAATGTTTGGAGATAATTTAAATTCAATCCAGATTATTTCCTTTCATCATTTATTAATACATGCAAAACAATTGAAAATGATACTTTTTCTTGTTCAGGGATTCACCTATCCTCCACATGTGGGAATGTCGATAGGCACTGCTACTGATCCTGTCTTCATGCTGATGGAGGTGCACTATGATAATCCCACTTTACAGACAGGTAGAGAACCATATTAGTACTATGCTTTATTAAACTGACCAAAATTCTTGAACATGGGGCTCCACGGTGGGTAGGTCAAATCACAGCAATTGAATTGTCACAACTCAGATTCCATATTATATATTGATATAGTGCTTTTTACAGCTCAGTATTGTATTAAATTATCTTTACAAATGCTTTATAAAGGTCCGAACAAATATGGATGGCTACAGTAGCAGAGGCAATAAAAACCTGCCTAAATCTGATGAGTAAGACACCAAGGGAGGACCGAGACTCAAAAAGGGGCAGGCTGCTTAACTGTTATATGCAATAATTAAACTGACCAAAATAATACATTTATGAAGATAATCTAAATACGGTTATATGTCCCTTAATGTCCACATTATGTTCTGTGAAATTGCATGTAGATTTTCTGGACAATGTCCGGGCACTACACCATCTGTAATGTACCAGGTATTAACCAAATAGCCAAAATATTACAGTGTTTCCCATTCGCTAGTTTATTTAATTTTGCCCCTTAGCACCACATACTGATTCTTTTAACTGTTTCAGGTAAACTCTTATCTCACCTTTAAAATGCATGCAATGCTGTGATTCACTTAGCTCAACCCGACAAATAGATATTTTAGAAAAGAACAAATAATGCAATGGGTTCAAAAATGAACAACTCTGCTCCATAAACCGATTTGCTGCTCTGCAAAAGCAAAGATCTCGTAATCATCAAACATGCTCGACAGCACATGCGTAATAAATACTGTGTTCAGTGAAACCATGGTTTTAATACTTCACCAGAGACTGGGCTGTTCTGTGTGTCTTTAACACTGCTGTAACACAACAGCTATGTACAATCCCAATCAGAAGAAAAAGTTGGGATAGTACGTAAAATGCATATAAAAATATACAGTGTTTCTTATATTTCATTTGGTTTAACTTTTAATTTACTACAGACAGTATGAACCTGAGATATTACATGTTTTATCTGGTCAGCTTTGTTTCATTTACATTTATGACACTTAGCAGACGCCCTTATTCAGAGCGGCTATACAATATACTGATACAGTCTTACAGTTCAAGCAGTTGTGGGTTAAGGGTCTTGCTCAAGGACTCAACTGTGGCAGCTTGGCAGAGGTGAGATTTCAACTTTGTACCTTCTGGTCCAGATTCCAGTACCGTAACCGCTAGGCTACCTTAACACATTCAAACAAAGAGTGCCGGGGCAAATTTAGAGCTAGAAATGAATTACGCATTCTAAATAATGACATGATTTCAAACAGGTGAGTCAGCAGGTGATTGTAATCATGATTTGGTACAAAAGCGGCATCCAAAAAGCTAGGCTGACTCTTTGATGAGTAAATATGGTTAGAGGATTTCCAGTTTGTCAACAGATACAAAAGAAAATTATGGAAATGTTTAAAAATGTTCCTTAAATAAATATGGGAAGGGAATTGCATTGTTCTCCCTCTACAGTGCACAGTTTCATTAAACGATCAAAGGAATCAATGGGAATTTAAGTGAGTAAAGGCCAAACCATGCCTCCGTTTGGATTTAAACCTTCAACATCTGCTGTTTAGAGGCAAAGTATTTAGGATGCCCTTGTGAACCCGCGATTGCTTCCTTACATCTGCTTTATTTACGCGTATTTATACGGTAAGAACAGTAAGAAGCACTGTTTTTTTTATGTGCATTTCCATACTTTACCAACTTTTTCTGATTTATATAATCATTAATATATAAGTTATTAAGTAAGGTTCAGGTTTCCTTGTGTCCTGTCCTCTCCATTTAAGTACAAGCTCAGACTACACACAGATTTTGTCTACTCATTAAAAGCTTGTTAAGTAGGTGTGTTTACTCTGCCTGTGCTGAGATTTGAGGAATGACACAATAGTGGGTCTAACTGAAAAAAAATCATCCAGTAAATTGTCCTTACCTTCCCAGTCCTTACAGGTATCCCATCTTTAGCCTACTCATCCAGGACTGGGTCACAGAGGGGTCTGGAGCTTATCTTGGATTTCACTTGGTGCAGGCATAAGTGCTTATTGTATGGCATTCCAGTCTATCAGAGGTTTTTGTAATCATACCACCTGATTTTAATAGTTCAAGCCCAACCAGGGTTAGAACCCAAGACTACGGAACTGCTGAATTTTACCGCTGTGCTAACATTTGGTCAAAATGTACAAATACATTTGTGCAAACACATTTTAATGATATACTGTCCTCTAAAAAATTGTTTGTTTGGAAAGAAATTATTCCACAATAAGAAAAAAACCCAAATCCAGCTGGGAGAGATTTATTAAATTTAGAAGTCGCTGGTGATCTGAAAACATCATTCAGTGTGTTTGTGATTTCCTGTTTTGTGAGTAGCAGATAATGCAGCCAATTTGTAAAAAAGAAACATTTTAATCATTTGAATTATTTGGGCTGTAAATGTAAGAAATGAAAGATGAATCAAATCGATAAAAGGTCTTGCCTATTTTATTAGAACAGTTTAAGCTAGTTTATCTTATATAACAATTTACCCTATTAACATCATTTAAATGCATGCCAATATGGTGTAAAGTGACTCAAAGGCGCAACAGTGGCTGAATGGCTGTTCCAGAAATTGAACCATGGCTAGTCAGTAGTACCTTAGGATTATATACAACCATGTACCTAAATTTGTCCCTTGATATGATGTTTAGTGACTGCATTACATTATGTGAAACAGGTTATGGACCAAAATGTTTATTGACCATAGTCGTATAATAGTTTCATGCTACTGTAATGTATATACAATGGGTGTTTTGGCGAGAAGACTGCATGCAAATGATATGTAAATGCATCTGAGATAGTAGCAGTGAAAACGCAAGTGGAATGACACCATCAAGACAGCATCTGACCAAATACCACTCCCTCTACCGTGGTTTTTCAATTCAATTTTATTTGTATAGCACTTTTTACAATAAACACTGTCCCAAATTGGATTTTATTGTCCCTAATGAGCAAGCCAAATGGCGACAGTGGCAAGGTTAAAACCTTGAGAGGAACCAGACTCACAAGAGAAACCCATCCTCATTTGGGTAATAAACATAATTAAAAGTCATTTAATAAAATATTTCAATGAAAACATGCAATATTTGTATGTAGAGATGGGAGAGTGAGCATTTTCAGCGTGACCGTATTCCGTCTGATATCATCTCCCACAGCAGGGTCACCGGTGGAGCGAGAAACTTCTTCAGTTACAAGCACTCATTCACACAACAATCACACCCACCGTGTGTGTGAACCAAAATATACTCGCATTATGACATATACACATGAATAAACCTTCCATAGTTTACTGCACACAACAAAGAGGGAATTGGTGCAGCTGAAGAAACAGAAATTTCCAGAACATGAAATGTAATATCGCACTTTGAACATTTTACACCTTTAAGTGGTGTAAAATTAAGCACATGAATGCAGTATTTAAATGACTGGAGCTTGACAATAACATAGTTTCAGCTCACATTTACAGCATTTAGCAGACGTCCTTATGCAGAATTACTTACACTTCAAGCAGTCATGGGTTAAGGACCTTGCTTAAAGACTCAACTGTGGCAGCTTTGGCATAGGTGGGATTTGAACCCTGGACCATCAGGTCCTGCAGTCCTAACTTAAGCATGCATTTAATGTAAAGTAAGTAAATTCATATTTTTGCTATATAAATGCAAAAAATATATAAACAAAACATTAAATTATGATGAATATTTCATGTGAAAGTAAAAATACACATGCTTATCTTTTTTTTTTACCTGCGGCTTATGGCTGAATGGAATTAAAAGACATTTTTATTTCCTATTATAATTTGATTTGATTAATTATTAAGACCATTAAAGTGAATGGATGTCGATCATATGGTTGCTTTCCTGTTCCTTTTATTTATGCAAGGCTGAATGTCTAATCAAATTATTGTGTTTACATGACATTTCCAAATGGCCTCAAAATAATTTTGTGTCCAGCAGGGACCTTTTGCTGATTCCTTGCTTTGATCACTTGCTTTCTCCCTTTCTCAGGATTGGTGGACAGCTCAGGCCTGCGTTTGTACTACACACCCAGGCTGCGGAGCTATGATGCAGGGGTGATGGAGACGGGCATATGGGTCAGTCTCTATCACATGCTGCCTCCTGGCATGCATGAGTACATCTCTGAAGGCCACTGTACACAAGAGTGCCTGCAGGAGGTAACAACCACTGGTGTACTCCCACATATTGTTTCTTATAACTCCAAATCAGAAAAAGTTGGGATAGTATGAAAAATGCATATTTTAAAAAATCAAGCTACATTCACAAGCACCACTTAAAATTTTACTGTGCAAAATAGAAGCGTCTGGTTACCCAAGTCAAAAAGCGGCGGTGACTTCTCTTTGCCCGGACGCGTCTAGGGTGGACCATAACACAGTGGAAGAGAGCAGCATCAAGACAATTTCATCCACACATTTTTTAAATAGACAATGCAAAACTACATGCTGCACACTTTGCAAACCTAAGGCTGTGGAAGAAGAGGGGGCGGGGGCTCCCCTGGGCGGCGAAAGAGCAGAACTCTCTTCGTCACTCCTCCAAGGGCCTCACGCCGTTCCAGTGCGTCCTCGGCCCAACTTTATTTTTAACGTGTTGCAGGAATGGATGCTTATTAACGAATGGAAAGATGTTTGCTCAGACAAAACCTAAAACCTAATATCTTGGGTTCATACTTTTTGCAATGAAATAAAAGTCAGGGTAAATGTAGGAAACCGTGTATGGTATTATATGCATTTTCCATACTGTTCCAATACTGTTTTTCTGATTTGGGGTTGTATAAATTCTTACACACTGTGACTGTCATTAATATCAGGATTAGGTCTCATATTTGTATTTCCCTTTTATCAGTCTCTGAGCAGTGAGATGCCTAGTGGGGTGAGGGTGTTTGCAGTTTTACTCCATGCTCACTTGGCTGGTAGATCCATCAGGACAAGACATTTTCATCAGCAAGTTGAGCTTCCTCCTCTGTCTTCAGATGACCACTTTGACTTCAACTTCCAAGAGTTTCAGCCATTAAGCCCAGAGCGGCTACTTTTGCCTGTAAGTATCCAGATGTCTCTGCTCAGGTTTGTGTCATCTGTGCTTGAGGTAGGGATCAATCGAGGAATCATCTCTCTCTGTGCTGCAATAGCAATAATAAAATAGTCAAAAAGTGTAGCTCTTTGGCATTAAGTATAAGCTTCACTAAAATATGCGTTGTTGAGGCATTATTTATTTTTTTTTTTATTTGTCAGCACTTTCAATAAGCTCAAAGACACCTTACAAGAATAAAACAATTGCATAATATGAACATATGAATTGTAATACATTTATCAAAAAGACAAATAATATAATACAAAAATACATAAAATACAAGAAAATACAAATATAGCTATAATACAAAAAAAGCAAAAGTTATGCTACTACAACTACAGTACTACTACTACTACTGCTACTACTACTACTAATAATAATAATAATAATAATAATAATAATAATAAGTGAAAGGTGTCTGAGATGTCCAGTTTGAAAAAATGGCCAGTTTGAAAAAGTTGGTTTTCAGTTTCTGATCTATGATGGAAAGGAGTTCTAGAGGATCGGGGTACAATGCGTTCCTTTGAGTAACTTACGCGTCCAAAGAAGTCTCTTATGTAAATGTTTCTTATATTAGACATTCTGCCTGGCTGCGCCTAATTACCAAACACACATCCACACGCACACAGACACAGATTCAAATGTTAATGTAAATGAAACCTCTGATATTCAAATCCATCTAGCTGACGTGACCCAGGCAGAACAAATGGCCAACATGTTAAGAACTTACAGTGGCATGTGAACATGGACTCCTGACCACTTAAAATTAAAACACAGATTAGACACTGCTTACAACCAGATGGAGTGACGGCGGAGACGGCCAATCATACGTCTGCATGAAACAGCAGAGCCGGTCTTATGGGCGGTCTAAAGAGAACAAGGCTTCAGCTTGAGCGACCTTTTCTCCGATTGGTCCTAGTCTTCATTTATTGTAGAGTAACATTGCTTTTGGACAGTAGAAACTGCAGGAAGCGAAACTGCCTTTTGAAGTTCAGAGGACATGACCTATAAATGAAATGAAAAATTCCCTACTATTTATGAACTGCTTATTGAAAGGTTGTGAGTTTAAATCCCAGTCGAGTACCATAATGTCCTGTAAACACATAGTTTTAGGGTGTTTGCTAAATGTTGTATTTTGTATTACATTGTATTGACCCAGCAGTACTTTCCATGTGGGTCATGCTGATGGTGGGTGTCATGCACTGTCACTCCAACAGTGACCCCTGCTGGTGACTGATGGATGGACTGTCACTAAAATTACTGGACTGAAATTGTACATACTTGAAACTCTATAATTATGTCCAGATAGTTTCAATATGTCCATGCGACTGTAGTTTTGGTAACAGAATGATTAATTTGGTTGGCACCAATACGGCATCTTTCCAGAGTATACTTGCGTTCTCTGGGTTTAGGCATTGCAGTGCCAGTTTCAATAATGTTTTGTATTTTTTACATGTTTTTTGTTTGTGTGTATGTATTTTCTTTATATAGGGAGACTCCCTGATCACTGAATGCATATATAACACCAAAGGCAGACACAACATGACTTGGGTAAGGTATTTTCCCTTTCTATTGGGATTGATGTAGGACTATCTATCAGATTTAATCTCACATATGAACTACTAATTGGCAAATTCTATCCCTCTGGCTTTACATTTGTTTACAGGCACTGCTAATAAGCAAACATTCTGTACAACTCTTTTCTGGAATTTGAGGAATTGAGTTTAAAAAAAATGTAAATGATTATAATATACTGACTGCAGTAAAGTAAGATGAGTGAAAAATGTGGATGATAATGAAATGCGTTCTAAGGAAATTCTGATACTGAGACCTGAGACCTTTCATGTCTGGGGCTGCTTCTCATCCAGGGAAGTGGGTTTGCTCATAATTTTGCATAACATCACTGACATGAATAAGGAATGGTATCAAAACATCCCTCAAGAGTAACTTCTCCCCATTTGAAGAAGAACAATGCTGTTCTTCAGATTGATGGTGTATCATGCCATAAGGTAAAGTGATAACCAAGTGGCTTGATGAACAAAGCTCTGAAATTGTGGATCCATTATTAGGAAAATTCCCAGATCTCAATCCCATTGAGAAATTCCTCAAAAAGAGGATGGACAAACAAAAACCCAGAAGCTGTGATCAATTCCAATCACTGATTAAGCAAGAATGGGTTGCCATCGCTCAAGATTTTGTGCATAAGCTAATATCCAGCATGCTGATATAATAAGAAGAAGGGTCAACACTGTAACTATTAAGTGCTCAAACTGGATGTATTTGCCATTAGAAAGTTTTAAAAACATATAGAACGCTTATAATTGCACCTCGTCATACCATAAAACCATCTAACAAACGCTGTGCCATTCTCAAAACTTTAGGCTATAAATGTCCATCGAACTGCTTTGAGACATCTGCCTCACACAAACTCCCTCTTTCCCATTCCTATAACATAATGAATATAAATACCTGTTTATCACAGCTCAGTTTTACACTAAATCCACTTTACTGTGGCATCCACCAACCAAATCATGCTAACACGACTACTTAGGATCGACGGACAAATTAACCTGTAATCGGAAAGACATGAGTGAGTTACAAAAAGGTACCAAATATACAAAAGGTGGATCACCCTAAAGCTAGCCAAAAAAAAAAACTTCACACACATCACTACTGCCCTTAGATTATAAATATACAATAGCTTACATATAGTTTTTATATTTTTATTAATATATTATCTCCTTCTTTGTTCATGTATATATCACGCCCTGGAGCTTTGCACAAAGAATTGTACTGTATGTTGTACATATATAACAATACACGTGACAATAAAAGCCTAAGTGGAAAATGGTTTGCCTTAGGAATTGCGACTTATTCTTCTAAGAAAAAAATACATTTTTAAATGTGTCTGTGGCCAGAATAGCATCATGTTGTATAAGGCTGAACAGACTAGTGTAAAAGCTGTCGGCGACTGATTTGTTCATCTGGCAGCAGGTAAACATATTGATATCTGTTTATGTTTGCCAGAGCCATAGATAGACAGATAGATGTAACATAAATATGTGACTTGTTATTTAGAGTTTATGCTATAGGAGTATTTTCATGGTATATAAGTAAGATATAAAATAATACCATTTTATTTAATAAGCGCCTTTCAAGACACGCAAGGACACTGTACAATAAGAGCAACAATAAAAACGTAAGAGAGAAAAAAGAAAATAGTTTAAATGAAATTAAAATACAAAATAAACAGCAACAATAAAATAAAAATAGAAAATTACAAATACAAACTAAATTTAAGCTCAGCCATAAGCCAACTGGAAGAGATGAGTTTTTACATGAGACTTGAATACAGTGATGGATGGACAAGCATGCAACTCAAGCGCAAGACCATTCCACAACTTTGACCCAGCTACACTAAGGGCCCCATCACCCACAGTACACAACTTGGTGGTAGGAACTTTAAGCAAGTGCCTCTCCTATAAGTAAGTAAGTAAGGTTTATGATACATCTTAAGACAAGAAAAGCCTACAAAGAGTAATCCCATGCTCTGAGCGCATTATCAGGACTGCACTGCCAAAATTTCAGGGTATTTCCTCCAGGCCATGCAGGGCATCGGGCGATCAGATTATTAAAGACATTCACCCTCAGGAAAACATCTCCATTCCATCAGGGCCAGAACAGAGAGACTGAGGAGGAGTTTGAACCCTGAGTTTATTCGAACACTAAATACTTAATGCACCATTATGCTCAAACACAGACACTTATATTGTTTTTTATATCATGCACCGTTTGCACAAGATTCATTTTCTTCATGCATATTAGTTGATTCTCTTAACCACCTTTATTCCTATCCCCTTATTCCCTTAACTATCTGTAGATTTTTTTTTTACTTTCTGTTAGCATTTATAAGTTAATTGTAAATTGCAATTTAAATATTGGCATCGCCTATGAAACAGTCACTTTCCATTTCACTTTCCATTTGTATCTGCTACATTTCTATCTGTGACCTGTAATATTGATTTGACCTGTTCCATAACTCCAGTGTTTATTTATAAATCTGGCTTTACAAGCGGACATCATGTAGGCTAAATATGTCAGTACACTAAAGCATGGCAAGTACTTTAGAGCTTATGAGCTTACTTAGGATATGTGCCATATTCCTTAGTGTTATGTCTGTCTTTAACAGGGAGGTTTAAGCACACGGGATGAAATGTGCTTATCTTATCTGCTATACTACCCACGAATCAACCTGGCGAGGTGTGAGAGCCTTCCAGAGATCACCGGTCAGCTCCAGTTCATTGGAGTCAAACAAATTCAGAGGCCTCTTACGTAAGTACTTTTCCTCCCAATATAATTCTTATGGGTTTAAGCTAGCCATACGTATTAAAATAGAATTATCTAGGGTTATTTGCACATTGTGCATTCAGGTATGAATTAATACAAATAAATAACAATAACTACAATAACAAGGGACTGCGGTAGCCTAGCGGTTAAGGTACTGGACTCTGGAGCTGATGGTCCTGGGTTCAAATCCCATCTCTGCCAGAAAGCTGCTACAGTTGGGTCCGTAAGCAAAGCCCTTAACCCACAATTGCTCGAACTGTAAAACTGCATGAGTTGCTCTGGATAAAGGACATCTGTTAATAGCCATAAATTGAACAGAGAGGGAAATTTTGGTTACTTGCAGTTTGCTTGTCTTATTTTTAATGCTTCATGAAAAGTCAAAGTCAAATGTATTTCTATAGCACGTTTTACAACGGAGCAATTGTCTCAAAACAGCTTTACAACATTAGATCATCTTAAAATGCCAATCCCATATTGAGCGAGCCTAGGGTCACAGTGGCAAGGAAAAACTCCCTGAATGTAGGAAGAAACCTTGGGAGAACTAAGATTCAAAAAGGGTCTCATGGGTGGCCCAGATGTTAACAGAAATAATTAAGTTTGTATTTATAGTCAAATGAAGTAAATAATAACAATTACATTGAATTAAATTCAATTAAATCATGTAAAAGATTTTCCTCAGCAAGAAGTCCTAGAGACGCATCGTCTCCTGATCACTGAATGATGGAGGCAGTTAAGGAAACAAGGAGGTGTACCTAATAAAAGGGGCTACCTCTGAGCCCTATCCGTTCCCTACAGCTGATCCAGAATTCAGCTGCAAGACGTGTGTTTAATGTTCCCGAGTTCACACACACTACACCACTGCTCCGATCTCTCCACCGGCTCCCTGTAGCTGCTCGGATCAGATTTAAGACTCTGATGCTTGCCTGCAAAGCTAAAACTGGACCTGCACCCTCCTAGCTTGCAGCACTTATCACACCCGGCACTGCACCTCACTCACTGCGGTCCTCTAGCACTGCTCGACTGGTCCCGCTGTCTCTGAGGGGACGAGGAAGGCACTCATCTAGACTCTTCTCTGTTTTTGGACTGTTTTTGGACTGAACTTCCCCTCAAGGTTCAAACTGCTGAGTCTCTGGCTTTCTTCAAACGCCGCTTGAAGACCCACCTATTCCACACTTACCTCAACTAACACCCCCCCTCTTTTTCTCTCTTTCACTCTTAAAAAACACACACACACACAACCTTTTCACTTTCAGAAGTGTATTATTGTTTAGATTCCTGATTATTAGGGATGGATGATGTTACTGAGGTTACTTAAAGCACTTTTGTAAGTCTTCCTGGATAAGGACGTCTGCTATATACTGTAAATGTAATAAAGTGATCAGTGGGTGCATAGAGCTTTATGTGATCCTATAGCTGTCATTTTGGGATCTTTTCAGGCACATACTATAAGGCCAGTTTAATGTAGGCCAGTATATATTCCACTATAACAGTTGAATCAAACCAACGTAAATTGTCTGTCCTTTATCCAGGACATGGCCTTTCATGATAAAGAGTCCCAAGAGGTACAACAACCTCTCTTTCACTGAAGCCATGGATAAGTTCCGTTGGACGAAGAAGAGAGGAAAAGCCTTCAACGAGGTTGTGCTGAAGCTCCCCATGAACGTGCGTTGCTCCAAGATGGGCCAAGATGAGTGGGCGGTACGTTTCACTGTTACAAGTTATTATTTATAAACTGCATTTTAATGCATGGAAGATGACATTTGCAAAGAACGTGTTTTTTTTTTAAACATAGTAATAATTCCACATGCTTATAATTTGTTCTTAAGCTTTATAAAATGTCCGCACACAGCATTTTTTTTCTGGAAATCTTTTTTCTCTTGTGGTCTGTGTTTTTGTTTTTTTTTACCAGATAGCAATGTCTGAATTAAACTTGACCAACTTTGGTTTTATAGGAATAAAACAACCAGTGATTGAAAGTTTGTGAACCCCTTAACATGTTCTATATTTCTGCGTAATAAGTGCAATACGAAAGATTTGAATATTAGTAATCAGTTCTGATATCAAATAAATGAGACTAAACATCATACTTGGTAATTTATTTTAATGAGCACAATGTTGTTTATGCTCATGAGACACTTTTCCACGTTTAGACAGACAGTGTGCAAATGAAGAAAAATTCAAGGCCACTGTTACCCTCCACATGAATGGTTGTTCCACAAACAAGGTAGAATAATTTGGAAGGATGCAAAGGAACCCTCTGTAACTCTTAAGTGACTAAAGGCCTCTTTCACACTGGCTAATGTTAAAGTGTCAGGCCTGCAAGAAAAATGCAGCTGTTCACCAAAAAGAACAGTACGGTAGTTTGCTAAAAATGCTATTGAAAAAAATGTTTTTGGACTGATGATATCAAAATAGGACTTTCTGATTTAAGTAAGTAGCATCATTTATGGGCAACAATGATAACATTTAATCCCAGAATAAGAACTTTATTCCAGCTGTAAAACTCGGTGGTGGTAGTATCGTTGTCCGGACTTGTTTTGCTGCCTCTGGGCCAGGAAGCCTTGCCATCAATGATGAAACAATGGGTACCAGTATTTTCCATTCATCTGTCTGTGAACTTAATCACAACAGAATAAGGGTCAGTCACTAAAACAACAATAAGCAGATCTTTCTACCAAAGAAGTACATTTTATTTCCAAGTTTAATGATTTGCAACAGCCAATGACATGCCCTGACCTTAATTTAACAGAAATGTTGAGGAAGGACCTGAAGATCGCAGTTTTTCTGTTCTGATACCTGAACTGTGAGTGCCAGTACCGATCCAACGTTTCAGTTCTACATGCCTCAGTGCAGTATGACATAACATAAGGGTGTAACTGAAGAAAACGGTAATAAAAATAAAAACAAGAAAATTCTAGACAACGAAAGGCAAGAATGATGCGAACATGGATGCTGCTCACAAAAATTAGGAGATATTTCAAAATGAATATCCCAAAATGTTCCCCACAACAAACAACAAAAGCTTCTAACATTTGAACCACAAGATATATTGCTAATCTGATTGCGATCTTTTTCTAGATGTGCTATTTCAATCCATTTCCATGTTCTATGCACACCTCACCGGTACGAATACGAGATCTGTCGATTGCCAAACGTGACCCCTCATCTTTCTTTCTATCCTCAGATCCAGGGCACGATTGTCTCTCCGCCCAAGGCTGAATCCGTGCAAGTGCCTGCCCCCAGAGTGTGTGTGAACAGTTCTGAGTCTCAGCATTATCACACACACTCTCTACTCTTCATGATCTTCTTACTGAACCAGTACTTCCAGCTCAGTCTTCTATTATAAATCAACATCAACAAACATCAACTACTCAGATAAGTGAGTGCAACCAAACCAGCGGCAGCTTGTTGAAGAAACCAGATGTCGCCAAGGCCAACAAAAACAAAGGAAAATGCATTTTCTACTACTGCATAACGTAACCAGTCTGTGGTGGATCTTCTGGAAATTACTGAGACCTACCTGGATTTCTGCACTAATTACCCCTGAAATGTGGTATTTCACACGAGACAGTATCAGCCTTAACTAACAATACAAAGGTATACACAATGTCTTTATTATTAAAACACTAATTAATCCATTCAGTGATTTTAAAGGTAGGTAGGTATTGTTGGTATTGGGTATTAAAGGTATGTAGCTGCATATCAAACATCCTCAGAAATCTTCTTCAGGTCATTCCACAGCATTTTAAATCAGGCTACAGTTTAAGCTCTAATTTGGAACTTACAATCACATTTTCACCATTAAGCCATAAACCTAAACATAAAAGTTATTGGTTTACTCCTAATATTGACCATTTTCTTGTTGCATCATCCAACTTCATGTACATGACACATGTTTATCATGATTTATTTATTATGTACACACAAAAATTAAGGGATATTTTTGTGTACAGTATATTTGACTATCTAGCATTCAGGCATTCATTCATTTTTATACTCACTTAATTCAAGCAAGGGTTGGAATCCATACTGAGATTCAAACCATGGATCTCTGGAACTACAGTCTCTCCAACTTGAGGTTGCATTTGCTTAATTATTGTTGTTATTTTTAAGTTTTTAAGGTACAGGCATGTATCACTTAATGTCCACGATAACGTTCTGTGAAACTGCACAATATGCAATCTGGATTTTTAAACCACATATTAAATACAGTATGTGTACCTGTTTGCTACAAATTACATACCAAAACCATATGGGATAGTGTAATATACCACTTATTAACTAAATAGCCAAAATACTGCAGTGTCTTCGGTGTATGTAATTATTTAATCAACATTGACCACGATATATTGTTTTTCTTCCTTTTTTTCTAGTAGTTTTGCAAGATGGGTGAAATAACTTTACAGTAAAGTTGCATGCAGTGCATCGTTTAGTCCCTCATTACACAGAAACACATTTATGAAAGTAAAAAGTGTGTTTATGTAACAGAACAGCTCTTGGCACTTATACGGAGAACACCATCATATGAAAATTGTTTGGTGTTTAATGCTTTGGTATTAGATGTGCTGTTCGATGTGTCATCACAACTGCAGTACAACAAAACCTAATGTAAGGCAATATTTGTCTTAAGTTGGTCAGTTTGAATAAGGTATTATTGGACTACAGGCGTTTATGGCGTTATGTGGTGCATACCTGTATTTCCAATTTCTATGAATTTTCTGGACATGAACAAACCTGTTGGCTACATGGCAGAAGTGCCTCTCCTCTTTCTCTTGTCAGGTTTCCAACCATCATTTCCCCAAGGTTAAAACCAGTTAAGGCAGCCTTCTTACACCAGTAGATACGAACACAGTATTTATTATCACCTATTACTGCTGTCATGTCTGGCAGAAATCAGAACAAAAAGAAAACTGACTTCTATGCACAACACCAACTTCAACAGTACCATCCCACACTCTGTTGGCTTATTACATATCTTTGGAAGCAAAGCTAAAGGGTCATCATCATGAACACATTAACACACCAATGAGTCATACTTATTGTACTCCTCCCTATTTACAAAGAAACATTTATATGCTAGTTGCACTACAAAGTGTTCTGTGGTTTTCCACATGCTGGAAGCTCATGAAGACATATGCTGTGACGTAAGCCGTTAACCATAACACCCTTTGGGATGTAACCAAGCGAAATAGCTCTGGGCACTCCTAAAGACAAACCTTGGATGCAACCCACAGATGTTAGCTGTGTTTGGAGCAGAAAAGGGACTAGATTGTGTCATGGTCAGGGCATGACATGATATCTGTCCTATAAAGCTGCTGATGTCAAATTAAGCGTAATTTGTAGTTCACTGAAGATGAATGAAAGAAAAATGTTCGGGTTTTTACAACTTACTTTTGGAAATGTACAAATGCTCCTAATAGTATACAAAGGCATGAGTTATACAGGCAAATTGTGACACGCTATTAGAGAATAACTACATCGTAATGTGGGGGCACCCATGCTTGGCATCACATGATGCAACTGACCCAGCTGCTACTCCCACAAGCACATAGCCTTCGATGAGATACAAACACGACTGAGAAAGAAACAAGTGGGAATCAGGGAAATACCATCTGAAAGCCAAAAACAAACCTCAGATTCCCAGAGACAGGATACGAAGCAGGGTGGCCCTGATTGTCGGCGTTACTGGAGGTGTGGGCTGGGTAGTAGTGTCACAAGAAATTGACCAAGGGTGCCCTCACATTTCTTACATACTTTATACAAATATAAACGTCTTGTAATATGTTATTTCAATGTCTTTTTAAAATGTCTTTGTTTAGTGCTATGCAGATTGTCACTTTCAATTTCATTTTCACAGGTTCTGTGGGTTTTTATATAATATTAAGCTATTTTTATATATTAATCTAATTTTTCATATGTTTAGATGCTGACTTAAAACTTTACTTTAATATAAAGAGGCAAACATTGGTCAAAATAAACAGATTCAGAATGTTGTGTTGGTCAAATCTTGTCACATCTCGAATTTACTTTGAAAACAATGTCACGTAGTGATTGTTGAGCGAATGTAATTTAAATGTAATGTAAAGTGGTGAGTATGGTTACTTTGTTGACTCGTCTGAAATTATTTCAGTATTTCAGTTTGTAGTTATTTTATTAAGACGTTTCATTAAACACTTAACAACAATAAACTACATCCATCTAATGAAGTTGGGACAGTACAGACAGAATATATATCTACACAGGTATTTGATACTGCCGAAGAATAAGGATGGAGAGGTCTGTAATTTTTATCGTAGGTACTCTTCCATTGCGAGAGACAAAATCCAAAAAAAAAAAGCCTCCAGGATTTTATAATCACATTTTATGATTTTAAAATCATTAATTTGCATTTTACTGCATAAAATAAAGTACGTATTTGATCAAATAGACTGGGAAATAGGCTCAAACACAGTGTGTTTATAAACATAAAAGTAGTGCTGGAAGTAGGAGGAAACGAGCACAAAAACATAGTCGCTAGCTAACTCTAATAATGAGTACCAATGCAGTGAAGTCATGATCAGCTCCAAACTGTTCCTAATGTAAAGTGCACTGCTTACCTATGCTGGTCGTCAGGTGTGTAATGTCATAGGCCGGTGTGATTCATTGGTGGGTCGGCGGGGGGAGGCGGAGAGCAGGATCTCACTGCTGCCACAAGATGCCGCCATGGGTACACCCATCGGGAAAAACATGAGCCACCAAACAAAACTAAAAAGTAATACAGCAGGCTGAATGAAGCCCTTCACAGGGCACACCCCTAACATTAAATGTGTGTTCCGGTGAGACGAATTAGTATTCCAGATCTTTGTCTGTTTTTACACCATGTGCTTCGGGCCAAATTTAAGAAGGACCACCAAGACCTTTTTTCAACAACAAGTACAAGAGGCAGTGTGAAATGTGTGAGTGTGTACACACACACACAGTCAAGCAAACAGTCACACACCAAGGATCACTTTTAGAGACAACAAATGACCTAACACGCATGTCTTTGGACTGTCGGAGGAAACCAGAGTACCCGGAGTAAACCCACTCAGACACGGGGAGGACATTCAGACTCCACACAGAAAGGACCCAGGCTATAAACCCTGGGGTTGAACCCGAGACCTTCTTGCTGTGAGGCAGCAGTTCTACCCACCGAGCCACAGTGCTGGCTGACGTCTGTCCGGCTGTCATAAGGTCATCCTGTAAATGTTGTGCAGTACCACAGGTATTTTCTTCATTGCTCTTCATTTTCAACCTATGCTGCATTACACCCTGGTGATTATGAACTGTGAAAGTTCCTACAATGGTGAGCTTCAGACCTGAACCTTGGAGCAGTAAAAGATCTTTGCCCCGTCTGGGGTTGAAGTCTGGATTTATTTTACGCAATGTGGATGCTTGAGTGCATTTTCCAAATTTTCTTGATGTAGTTATTGCAGCAAGATGACTCCCCAAGATGTGGGGACATGACCATCCAGTGGACGGAATGTTATGCTATGGGAAATGTTCTGCTGAGGTCCCCTAGTGGGCTTGGCATGCCTGGTTGAAACCAGCTGTAATGCTGGACTAAGTTTTTAGGTTTTAAATGCAAATAAATATTATATATATATATATATATATAATTATTTATTAAGTAAATATTATAAAAATAAATATTTTACTACAGGGACAGCACGGTGGCTCGGTGGGTGGCTCCGCTGCCTCACAGCAAGAAGGTTCCTGGTTCAATCCCAGGGTGGAGCGGCCTGGGTCCTTTCTGTGTGGAGTCTGCCTGTCCTTCCCGTGTCCGCGTGCATGCGTGTGTGCCCTACGATGGATTGGCATCTAGGGTTGTTCCTACCCTTGCGTTCAGAGTTGCCGGGTGGGCTCTGGCCCATGACCCGTGTAGATTAGGCGGAAGAGAATTAATTAATTACTTTTGGTGCATTTTAAAATCATTGTTTGTACTTAACAACTGTAAAACAAAATGTTAAGAATTAATAGGAAAGCAAGCGAGGCAAGTAAATGCCAGTGCATACAGAATGGATGTATTTAGCATAAGACATGAAAACTACTGTTCTACTGCTCACACATTCCTATAAAGGTTATTAGATTTCCTACCAGCAACTTGTAGGCTCAAGCCAGTTTTATCAAGGTCTTAGTGCCTACGAGTCCCTGGTACGACATGGAGTGCCTTGCACCAATGCCTTTGGGTACTTAAAACTCTCCAAAATTAGCAGTATGTGCTTAGAGCTCCTAAAGAAGCCAGAGACCTCTGTTTCTCCCACTCTATTGCTGGAGGTTTGCGTATCACCGAAAGAACAGTAAGTAATTATTTTACTCATTATTTGTTTGCTTTGTTTGCCATGAGTGTCTCAGCACAGCTAAATAAGCTGTTCATATAACTATTTAAGCCTTTCTCAACCTGGCAGAGCAAGCAAGGAGCTAGACAATTGGCCTTAGAACTAGAAGCAGATGTCCCCTTATCTGGCCAACAGATGCAGTGAGTCACCAAACGTAGCAAAGCCAGCAGGGGGTGTGAGATGTCCTGGCACGAAAAGCCTGTTGTAAATTGTGGTAGACATGAAAGAGGCATGAATTCCTTCATTTGTTTGTTCTCCTTAATTTCTCTCAGCAGCAACACAAATCAGCCAGTGCCTCGAATACTGTAATGTTTTGCTTGAGCTTTAGCATTTGTGTCTTGGAATGTCATCTGGAAAGAAGTAGCACATCTGATTTATTCATATGTAGTTAGTTTAAATTAAGGGCGTCTATAGAGCCTATTTACGCACTTTGCGTGGGAAATTGGGGATCAAACATAGACTTGCACTTTTGGCCACACTTGTTCTACTCTCAGAAACATACTGGTGAAAGGTGACACTTGGCATTCTTGAGCCAAGAGCTGTTAATAAAACAAGGTCCAGATTTTAAAAGCCACAATGACTTCATCTGGTTGAGTAGAATAACAGAAACACTTACAGGAATAAGCCAGCATTTTTAAACATAATCACTCCACAACATTTCTTTTTCAGGAAAAAAAACATAATAAATTGTCTTTATACCTTTTTGCATTCACTTTCGTAAACTGCTGATCTTAACACGGGCCATAGACGTCTATTATATTTGACCTAAACATTTTTTTTAGTTCTTTTCTGAGAACAAATGTTTGTTGTAATTTCACATTGGGTTGCTCCTGGAGGTTAAATATGATGTAGTATGACCTTCTTCATAGTGAACTAATAGTAAGTGTGTGACTATTTTGATTGTTTTTTCTCATAATCTTATGCTTAATCCACATGGGGTCATAAGCCAGCCGGTGCCCACCCGACAACTCTGGGCGCAAGGGCAGGAACAACCCTAGACCGGGCACCAATCTATCGTTGGGCACACACGCACAAAGGGCCTCTTTTAGGGACAACAATTAACCTAACATGCATGTCTTTGGACTGTGGGAGGAAACCGGAGTACCCAGAGTAAACCCGCGCAGGCACAGGGAGGACCCAGGGCCCTCCATCCTGGGACTGAACCCGGGACCTTCTTGCCGTGAGGAAGTGGAGCTACCCACCGAGCCCCCGTGCCGCCCTGGCGACTACTTTGTATATTAGTAACATGCACTTGCCTTCTGTTGGCATTATAAAAATTATTATTAAGATTTCAATAACTTCTTCATTTTCTCTTATTTATTACTTTCCTTTTTGATTCAGACTTAAAGAGATGAACCAGGCATGAATGCCCTAAGTGGAACATCACAGGCAGGTGAAACTATGGCACAGCAATGAGAAAGCTAGCATCCCACGTCATTTAGTGCCAACCTGACTTCCTGTTCATTATTTTTCAGTCTGATACACTTTCACACTGACCTCCGAATGAATTGAGAATTTCCTAAATGCTATTTCCATTTTCAAATGAAAGGTCAAAAGGATAAAGTCTTGAGTTCACTATTAATGCTTGTTTGTTTGGCTGGTTGGTTATTTGATAATGCATCAGTACCTGCATGTCTCAGAAAGCATAACTGGACCTTTCTCTGTCTAGGAAGCATTCCTGATTCAATTGTCTTCCACAGCAACACTAGCCAATAGTGGACATCAGTTAGTTCATCTATACAGGCTGTTAGCACTCCTCTTCAAGTGTGTTGAGCTGCTTACGAGACATTACAAAAGTACAAACTCCACACAGACAGTGGCTGGCCTGCGACTCAAACCCTGTTCTCTGGCCCTGTAAAGTGACAGAAAATGCTACTCTATTATTGTATAAGCAATGTACAAATACTGGTCACTTTCTCATCATTTTCATTTTAGTTTTTCATATCTGTAATGAAAATAACTAAGGTTATACCAGTAGCCTAGATGTACACTTACATCTTTATAGACTTATACATTTGTAAATGGTTTGTATAAACTTGCAAAAACCACTATGGGAAACGATTTGATAAGATATGTTTTTTTGCCCATATTGATAAGCTACAGTCTGTTTTTCATGGTTCATCTACTGCATCTTCAGTAACAGCTTCATCCTTGTAAGAGTCATGAGTCCTGAGTCACTGTGATTCCAAGTCATGGTGGTTACATTTGGAAAACAGCAGATATAGACCAAGAATCCGCTCACCACAGGGTCCGTTTCCTCAGCACCACTGTAGTACATTATACTAATTTCATACCCAGAATGTATTTTTGAAGGAAACCCATGTGGAATTGGTGAGGCCAATTAAGACCCACATTTAGTAAGGGTCAAATGTGGGCCGCTTGAGCTGTGCAGTGGTCACATTACCTGCTGTATCACCATGATCTGTCTGACTTTTATAAAACACATAGTACATTTAGCAGACAACATATCAAGAGCGACAGTTAATACAGTCTTACAATCCAAGCAATTTTGGATTAAGTCTCCTGCTCAGTGACCCAACTGTGGCAGAGGTGGGTTTTGAACCATGGACCTTCAGGTCCATAGTCCAGTACCTTAACCACTAGGCCACCACAGTCGTAGGCCAATGGTACTAATTGGCCTAGGAATTCATTAAATGTAATGAAACGACAGCAGTGTGGATTGTATATGTGGCTTTCCCTTTAAAACGCACACAAACTGTTCTCAAAAGGCAGTACTGTTAACATATGTAAAACAACAACAACAAATCAAAAATTCGCATTGTTAGGGTTCCTACCTTACACCCCTGTGCGTTTCACCGTACTCACCGCTACAGAAACGATCGGTTTCTATTCTGTGTGTGATTTATGACCTGATGACGAACACCTGCTGTTTCCGCTCGTTAAGTGCGGCTTCTGGCATCGTTCGTTGCCAGGTCGTCACACTTCCGGCGCATCCGACCACCAGGACTGACACATTGGACGCTCACCCGATCGCTACGGTTAGTTGGTAACGTCCGGGGGCGCTTAAAGCCAATGGACGCGTATGAGGGGAACCTCCGAGGTATTTATATAGTCTAGGGACCTTCGCTCTGAGGCTTTACTCGGTGCTGCGCCGAGCCTCACTCCAGCTGGCTGCATGCTCTAAATGAGTCACGCCCCGTCTTGGCTTTTTCCATGCGCTCCTCGCACGTTCGAGCTCGCGCTCCCTTCGAGCCTCACTCTAGTCAGCTGTGCTAATTGCACATACAAGCTTACGCTCGCCTCCTTACGGCCACCAAACCAACACGGTCCCGTGCTCTCTGGACGTCTGTCCTCTGCCGCTTCAGCGTTTTTTTACGATTTCACGCAATTTCGCACCCTGGCCAGCTGGAGAGGTTGGTGTTTCTATGCATGCGACACAGCTGCACACTTTACTCACTTTTTAGCTCCTTTTATTATTTAGGGTTTTTTCTCCCTTTTTGTCCTTTTTATGGTTAATATATATTACTTGCACATTATTATTATTATATGCCATGGGATTCCATCTATCCCGCATACTTGGGTCCTAACACCCATCTCATAACATACATGCAGTCTTTTTTCACTCCAACATTTAAAAAGTAATATTTTGACAGACTCTACAGTGCTTACTGTGTGAAAATAACAATCTGACAGACATATTTTAAACACGGATTCAGTTTCAGTCTTTGGGAGTCTGAAATTATTAATGACCATCACGTTTCTGAATGGAGAGAAAACAACTGCTAACCAGCCAGGGTGCAATTTATGTGATTGGGTAGCTCAGCTCCTCACTCAGGCAGCAGATGTCAGTCTTTACTAGAGAAAAAATTCACTCAAATGAAGAACGGCCCATGGAAACTTTGACTTCCTAGTGTATTTTGTTGACAGGACAGTGAGATTGATAGTTAGACAGACACATTTCACCATGTATAATAGCTCATTAAATCCACCATCCATGATCCACCACCTGTATGATAGAATGCATTAAGTACATCATCTAATGGGAGATGCTAAATGTTAATGGTTAAATGTAAATGTAATGACTACCTTTACCAAACTTTTCAACTCTAATATCAGTGAAGTTGGGACACTGTGTAAAACATAAATAATAGCAGAATACAATGATTTGCAAATTATTTTCAACCCATATTCAATTAAATATACTACAACGACAAGATATTTAATGTTCAAACGCAAATTGTTACGCATTTGGAATTTGATGAATGCAACACGTTCCAAAAGAGTTGGGACAGGGACAGCAAGTGATTGGGAAAGTTTAGGATTGCTCAAAAAACACCTGTTTAGAACGTTCCACAGGTGACTGTCGCGATCGGGTATAAAGAGATTGTCCCCAAAAGGCTCAGTTGTTCACAAGCAAGGATGGGGTGAAGTGCAGGAGCAAAAAGTCCAACAGTTTAAGAACATTTCTCAATATGAAATTGCAAGCCATTTAAGGATTTCATCATATCCAGTTTATAATATCATCAAAAGGTTCATAAAATCTGGAAAAATCTCTTCAAGTAAGCCACAAGTAATGCCAAGCCACATTCTGCACGTGTTACAACAGTGTGGCTTCGTAGTAAAACAGTGCAGGTACTAGATTGGCCTGCCTGAAGTCCAGACCTGTCCCTGAAATTGTGTGGCTCATCATGAAGCACAAAATACGACAATGGAGACCCCGGACTGTTGAGCAACTGAAGTTGTAAATCAAGCAAAAATAGGAAAGAATTCCACCTACAAAGCTTCAACAATTAGTGTCCTCATTTCCCAAAGCTTACTGAGTGTTTTGAAGGGAAAGGGGATGTAACACAGTGGTAAACACGCCCCCGTCCCAACACTTTTGGAACGTGTTGCAAGCATCAAATTGACTACAAAGATATTTTATGTACAAACTGATAAACTTGATTTTTTTTTGCAAATATTCACTCATTTTCAGTGAATATTTGCAAAAAAAATCAAGTTTATCAGTTTGTACATAAAATATCTTGGTAGTGTATTAAATTAAATATGATGAAAAGGGTTCCCAAATCATTGCACTCTATTTATTTATGTTGTACACAATGTCCCAACTTAATTGGAATTGGGTTTGTTTATCCAAATCCACACCACATGCTTAAGCTTTTAAATCCACCCAATCACACGGGCTTAATCCCACTGAACTATGTGAACTGTCTACAGTGCCACAATTGTATACTAAATGCTACACTATTACATAGTGTGTGTGCTACATTCAATTCATAGTCATTCCATAGCATTAGCAATTGCATTTTATCCTATGTGTGCTTTCATCGAAACAGTAACAGTAGAGTGGGTAAAAGGTGGAATTACACTGGGTTACAATTCTCATACTCACTGGCAAATTCAACAAGAAAAGGACCAGATCCATAAAGGATCAAACTCAGAACCCAGGAGTTGTGTAACACCACTACCTGGCTCGTCATAACAATTTAATAGAATAATATTACCCACAGCTTTCAATCAATTTAATAAAGATTTTTCTTATAGAAAAAATGACCACTTGGGTGGTGCAGCTGTCTAAAGTTTTAAGCCCACCACCATGGCAACCTGGATTTGAGTCCCAGTGGTGCCTTCTTTCTAGGACAGTCAGAATCAGAAGATGTAACTGGCTGTGCCTGAGCGAGAAGAAGCTGGTCGGGGGTTTATTCCATTTCACTGCTTTCCAGGGCACGATAATGTCTGCTATCTGCATTCTCTGGGGTGGGCTCGACAACCCTGAAAAGGATAATTGTGAAAATGTATATATACTTATATCAGTGATAAAAAGACAGTGATACCTCTGTAGAATAAGACTTTCTGAATTTGGTCCATGATGCGTTTTCACTGAAACTTGTGTCCCAGTTCATGCTGTTAGCTCTTAGCATAGTTACCTTGTAAGCGTCACAATACCAGATTCTTTTCTGTCTAAACTCATCTTCACAGAATTTCAATCACTATCCAGAATTCATGATTCAATGATCCCTATTATCAATAACCCTTGTCAAATTCAAAGTAACTTTATTGTCATTTGGACTACACACAGCAGCGCCTAGCTAAACGAGATTACGGCTCTCTAAAACTCCAATGTGCAAGACAAATAGGACAATACTAACAAATATTTTAAAAGACATACTTTCAACAAGCAATACAAAATACAATTTCACAAAAATATGAAAATGAAATAGCAACGTGAAGTATAAAAGTATAGAATGTAACTGTGTGGGGGGGGTATATAAAATGGGATATATATAAAAATTTATAATATATAATAATATAATATATTGCACATCAGTATTATTGTGGTATACTGTACATTGAATAACTAGTTATCAGTTATTAAGATAAGTAATAAGTAATGTAAACATTTCTTTCTGAAAGGTGTAAAGATGTTATATCAGTGCGGTCAGTGTTATTATTTGATTTTATTTATTATTATTTTATTATCTTTTTCAGCATGTATTATGTGAGCTGTTACAGTTAGGAAGTCTGATCGACTTGGGGATGAAGCTGAAGTTGGCAGTCTTACACTGAATGCTGCTCAGTGAAGATCTCTGGTGTTACCGTGTTCATCTTTATTTTTACTGTACGGTCATCTTAGAGTGAACAAGGCTTCATGGGTCACCAAAAATTAGTTATAAGGGCCAAGGAAATAGGTAGTAAATCCTCCAGAGCACAGGCTGCAGTTAGCTTAGCAGCTATGCTAGTGCCCTGAGTTCACCATGAGAATAAGGTGAGATTTTTAATAAATAACAGTAAGTTTTAAGAAGTGTAATAGGCTTCTATATGATACAGTATAGACTATATTAAACTCATCAGTTCATGAGATATTTAACTTACTATGAATTATTATATATAATATACTGGTCCAAAGAGCCTTGGTTCAAACTCTGGATGTGCCATGCAACGTGATGTTTGGGTGCATTTACAGAAACCTGCACTGGACTAGTGCACTGTCCAAAGTGTACCATTTACTTGCCTGGTGAATTTTGGATTAGTCTCCAGACCTTCCTCCTGTCCCTGACCTGGATAAGCGTGGGTCAACCAAAATGCTTTGCTTAGTTTTTTTGCGTTTAATTTAGTGATCAAAGCCAGACTGTTTGCCAAACACCAAGAATGCACATATGAACAATTTAACATAACAACCATCCAACATCTACGGGTCAGTTACATGCATTTTAGCATTTCAGACAAAAATAGCTAAAGTTATTTAAACAGCACTAAATAGCCAAAAATCCCTATATTTGTAGCTCAGCCCATCAGACAACCCGGGCTAAAAAAAAATAAAATCAGCCAAAAAAACCACTGGCACTTTAGAGATGCCAGTTGGCCAAACACATGCCTTTGGAATGTGAGAGAAAAGTAAATTACCTGTAGGAAACCCTGGCAGACACAGGGAAAACATGCAAACTCCCCACAGACAAAAGCTGGGCTTTGACCCAAACCCCGTTCTCTGGAACTGTGGGGTACCAGTACTCTCCACTGTGCAGCCTTGTGTAAGGATATTTAACATAACACTGACAGTGAATTGTGATATGGTGAATTTGTTGGAACATATCTCCATTCTAATACTGGGAGTAATGGGAGTAATGTTCTTGTTCTTGATTTACAGTGTAAATCTTCTGGAGGTCTGGAATAAATTATTACATTTTTCGTTATTCCCAGAACTCGCCATTTTTAGCTCTCGACATGCCTTGCGTGGAATGAATTAATAATGAGAACTTAGATGCCACTGTATATTTTTATTCAGCCAGTATAAATACAAGCTATCTCATGCTTATTGAGAACCTTGTCTAGTAAAGTGTGTTTGGATTTCTTCCTGTGTGAGAGAGAGAGAGAGAGAGAGAGAGAGAGAGAGAGAGAGAGAGAGAGAGAGAGAGAGAGAGAGAGAGATATAAAGACAGAGAGA
>JAUZST010023201.1:0-13597 GCA_034779995.1 Parotocinclus haroldoi
CTTTTTTGTATTTTTTTTGTGTCCCCTATATTTTGTGAGAAGTGTATCTGGATAAATTCGGGCTCATGTATAATTATGGTATCTTCAGCACCTCCAACATCACTTCTGTGCCTCATGAAGCCTCTCTGTAGACCACTCTGCAGGCTTTTCATACTTGGCACAAGACTAAAACGTGTCTTTGCCCTCTGTTTCCTCTTCGGAACCACAGAGCAATTGTACTTATTTATAAAATGTTCAGGTTTAGGGCAATAAAAATAATAGTCATGTTTTTAATAACAAATTATGTGCGACAAACTTTAAACTTGACAAATAATTGGACAGACCTCCTAAATCAAATGGTTGTTTCAGCTCTTATATGAGATGATTTTTTTTCCTAAATCCTAAATGCACCCAATATCGGCGTTTGCATTTTCTTTCGCTGCGAAAAGAATTCGAACCAGACGACAAAGTAAAAAAGCAGTTGCATATAATATGTATAGTTTTGCCGTTAAAAAAAAATAATGTTAGCTTATTCCAAAATGAAGCTACAATAATTAAATGTAAATTGCTTTTCTTCGTAGACGATGATTAACCGTTCAGTCGCTGCCAACTCCCGGTCACTTGATGTATCATCGATCTCCACACCTTTCCGTCTTTCACAACTTCTTTCAATTCCACAATTGGCATATTAATTGTTGTCGTGATCGTGTCAAGCCATCTTGTTCTTTGTCTCTTCTCTTCCCTTTTTCCAACGACTTTTCCAAGCATCACTGACGTTTCCAAGGAATTAGCACGTATCACATGGCCAAAATATGAGAGTTGTTGTTTGGTCATTTTGCCCTTTAATGACGTTTTCGGCTTGATGCCGTACAAAACTGCCATGTTCGTCATCATGGCAGTCCAAGGTACTCTTACCATTCTTCTCCAGCACCATAATTCAAAAGCATCGCCTTTTCTCCTCTTACATTTCCTAAGCGTCCAGCTTTCGCAACCGTACATCATTATGGGGAAGACGATTGCATTGACCAGTCTGCCTTTTGTTTTCAAACTTCTCTGTTTATCTTCTCCGTAGGTACAGGAGTACCAAAAAATGGGTGCATTTGTAAGTACACCTTTTTGTAAAAAAAAAAAAAAGTTTGTAAAGATCCAACTTCTATCAATAAAAGTTATACTTTTAGGTTTTAATCATGTAATTATCCAGTGCAGCTCTGAAACTAGAAATTACACAAACCTAGCCTTGTGTAATCATTGAGTCCTGGCTGAAAAGTTTCTATACCTATTGTTTGAATTTAGTATGTGTGAGTTCATTGTCTTTTATTACAAAATAAGCTTTGTGTTGATGCTTACTGCCATGGGACAATAAACACCAGCAACCATCAAGGTAAAAAGCACTACCGTCCAGCACAATAAATCTTACAGAAGCCATCATCCACCAGAATATACCATACAGCAGCAACTATGATCCAGCACATTAAAAACTAGAACAGCTAGTACAATAACTACCAACCAGCACCATAAATAGTACATCAGAAACTGTCCAGCACAATAAGCAATACAGTGGCAACCATATAGCAAAATAAACAATACTGCAGCTATCGTACATCAAAAGAAGAGATACACAAGGTCCTCCTGTCCAGCACAGTAACCAATATATCAGCTACAATAAATGGGTACAACAACTACGACAGACGCAGTAAACGACCCCAAATCCAGCAGCTTGCTGTCCTGCACAATGAACAACACAATGGCTAATGTCCGGCACGATAAGCAGTACAGCGATTATCATCCAGCACAAAAAACAGTGCAACAATGACCATCCGGTATAATTAACAGCAAAGTACCAACCACCCTGCACAAAAAAGGGCAGCAGCAACCGTCCAGCGCAATAAATCGTTCAGGGGCTACTAACCTGCACAGCAAACAGTATTTATGCTGTTGTAATGCATGATAAATAGTACGGCAATTAACATCCGGAAAGCATCCAACAAAACTGAAAAACAGCAGTGACTGTCCAGCGCAATAAACAGCACAGAAGCTACCATCCAGTGCAATACACAGCCCTGCGGCAACCGTACAACCCAATGAACAGTACTGATGCTATCGCCTAGCACAACAAGTAGTACAAGCATAAGAAACAGTACAACAACTACCATTCAGTACAACAAACATAACAACTATAGTCCAGCATAATAAACACTACCATTGGGTTGCTACCATACAACCCAATAAACAGTACTGACGTTATCATTCACCACGATAAGCAGTGCAACAACCATGATCCGGCATAATAAACAGAAGAAGAACTACAGTCCGGCACAATACAACATATGGATGCAATCATCCAGCACAATAAACAATAGAGCTGCTACCATGCAACACAAATAAAAGTAAAGCTGCTACTGCCCAGAACAATTAACAGCACTGACGCTATCATCCAGTGCAATAACCAGTATTACCAGTGTACTGTTTATGGTGCTGGACCGTAACCACTGTATTTTTATTGCACAATAAATAATCCATCAACTACTGTCCCTGCATACTACCAAGTACCGCAGTTTCTGTCCTGTAAAATTTGCAACCCGTTATCTCAAACCTCTACTTTAACAGAGACCGTACAAAAAGCACAGGTTTTTTGGGGCAAATATCCTTGCTGGGTCTCTGGGAATCTTGCCTGACCTCTTGGTACAATGATACAATGGACTTCATGAATCAGTTTAACAGTGTAGTTAATATAGAAGAGTTTAAATTCAATTCAAGTTGGATCTGGTAATGATAAAGCTACACGTGATAACGAAGCTCCTTCAGCAGAACAATCCGTTCAAAACAAACATCCAAATACAAACATTTGATTTACTATCCTGGCACCTGGATTAAAGACATTTTTAAAAAAAATGTATAATAGTTTGCCGGGTTAGGGTAAGGGTTGTTCCCCAACAGATCGTGTTCCCTTAATATCAGATAAAGTAAAAATAAGGACATGTTTTATGGCTACTACGCCGCCTTATATAGGCTCCGAGTGTTCCGAAAGCACCAACAGTCTAAAATGCTGTAGCTGCTGATGACATCACTGCTGCTGTTTGGTCCCTATTAAGAGCTACATTAAGACCTTTCTACTTGGTGTTGGCGAAATAGCCCATAAAACAAAAATCAGCTTACTGATAATAACCTTTTAAACCATCATATCAAAAGAACAAACTGTACAACCAAGAACTGCGGGCTGTTTTGAATTTCTTCTGTGGTTTTGAATCTGATTTCAACCTTTAAGTGTCCAATCCAAGATTCTGACTCTCTGCTTCAACCTAAATAAAACTAGATAAATATGGGACTTAGATTTAGAGTTACGTCCAGCAACAAACACTGACCTTTTAGTAACTTAAACAGTATTGTGTCATTTAAACAGTATTTTAAATGATAAGTAGCTAAATAAACGAGCCATTCTACTAAATGGGTACAGTTTGCTATATGGAGCCCTGTAAAGTTAAACTTTTTCAACAAGGAATAAAACAACATCCTTTTAAATATTCATAAAGAGCTTTGGTCAATCTCAGGAAATGTTTTACATTTTATATTGTTTCTCCCATCACTGTTATATAAAGAGTAACAGGACTGAGGTTTCAGTACAGAATGACATGCATACTAATAGTAGTGGGACAGGGAGCATGTTTATGATTTACCAAAATGTATATTTTTACAATAAACAAATAACATCTAAAATAAATAATAAGAGGACTAAGTGAAAACCTGGGGGCATGACTAAAATATGTATTTTCTTTAGTAAATCATTATGAATTTATTAGGAAAGATTAAGGCATAGATGAAATATAAAGTGGCACAAGGAAGCAAAATCATAGGATTTCTGAAAGATTTTCATTATTATATTTAGTTGTAAAGTGTAATGTTAGAGACCGGAGCAAACAAATGTTATTTTTTAGCTTTCAAGTTGAGTTTATTATTAGATATCTTAAATGTTAATTGCATCACTGTGCAGGACACTTTGCTTGATAATAAAGTGTTTCTTACAGTTAATTACATTAATTACATATACGATTAATGGCTTGGGGACGGAAATGGCACCCAGTTGGTGGAATCGCCGAAATACAAAAAGCTAAACATTTTTTCATCCAGCACTTGTTTTTTTTTATAGTTTTGTTCAAGTGTTTAAATATTCAGTCAAGAATTTTGCTTTTGGTATGAGTGCTGGATGTCATTAATGTGCTCACAATAATCAGGGGACGTTTCAAAATGAATAAGAAGAGGATCCATGCCCCATCACCGCCAGTGTGTTTAGGCAGTCTGAACTGTCATTGTGGGGGCACTCTCGTCCAGTTTAACATGCTTCTGTTCATATCCATAAATATGTAACTTACTACTTCATCATGATAATTGAGTTTCTATCTCATTTGCATAATCAAATAACTTCTTTGGTTTTTGATGCATTTTTTTTTCTTCTCATTTTTAATCTCATTTATTGAAATGAATTTAAATGCTTCTTTTGAAAAACTGCTTCATATTCATCTTAAAATATCCCCTCATTTTTGTGAGAAACGTAATAAAGAACTGTGATAAAGCTCAGGCGCAGAATCATTAATAAATATACTAGGCCACCGTAGTTTGTGAACCCTTTATCATTTTAATCATCATCACATTGTCACGTCCCAAAAATAGGCAAAGGGAAGCAAATTAAACCAATATCGTATTTCTATTAGTGTCAAAGTATGTGAACCTCTAGGATTAGCAGTTAATATTAAGGTGAAATGATAAAACACTATTATATAATATTATTATTTGTAATACATAAAGATATACATGAACTCTATATTGATGGACTTATGGAACCCCCTGTATATTAACTGCTCTGATGTTTTCCCATTAACTTCTGTATTACAGTTCTGTCCTATCGTTCATATAAGGGTCATAGACATTTACATTTGTCATTTAGCAGAATACACTGTCACTTACAGTCTTACGGTCCAAGCTTGAGCCTTGCTCAAGGTCCCAACAGTGACAGCTTCGCAGAGGTGGGATTTAAACCCTGGACCTTCTGGTCCATAGAAGCATACATGTGATTTTTAGCTCTTGGCCCTGGGTGTTTCACTTTCACATTTTTACAAAATGTAGCTAAATTAATGCGATAATTACCAATTATTTCGTTTTCATGTATTCTTTATTTCTCATCCATGCCAGAGTAAGTTTAGGGTCAAGTCACTTATGTTTAGTGTTTAAAAGACATAACAGGCTGTACCCCTCTAAATTGTGAGTGCGCCACAATACAAACAATAATCTAGAAATGACACTGATAGGGACTAATAAGGACACAAATACTTAAAAAGATCAAGACCATGAGATGGTGGTGCAGTTAAGGTATTGGGCTATGGATCTGAAGGTTCAGGGTTCAAGTCCCAGCACCGCCAAAGTAAAACTGTCAAACTGAAAAACTGTCGGGTCCTTGGGTTAAGGTGTACAATTGTTCGGATTAAAACAGTGTGTCAGTAAAGCAGTCATTCTAATTCCATACTGTTATGTTATTCCATCTGTTAACTTAAACGTGGCTTCATAGAAACATTTCGACCAGGAACTGTCAATAAGTCAATATACAAGAATACTAGATGTGCCAGCCAGCACAACGCACAGTGTAGGTGTCCAATGTCCAATACTAACTCACAGTCACAGATTCAGGACCAACATCGGTTTAGCTACTACACTGGTGGATGTTCAAACCATGTTTAGTGGTATACCGTTTTCCACAGTCCACACAGCTGTAGGGTTTTTCTCCAGTGTGTCTTCGGAGGTGTATATTAAGCGAACTCTTTTGTGAAAATCTCTTTGCACACAACATGCACGTGTAAGGTCTCTCTCCAGAGTGAGTACGCATGTGAAGTTTAAGGTAACAATTCTGGGCAAAGTGTTTCCCGCACACCATACATGCGAAAGGCTTTTCACCCGAGTGTGTCCGTAAGTGCATTTTCAAATAGCTCAAGTAGATAAAGCTTTTCCCACAGAATGCACAGTTAAAATTCTTCTGCTCTGAGCCAGTGACGACGCTCTTCTGAGGGTTCATGTGCGCGCTAGTGGGACAGAATCCACCGAATTCCTCAGCGCTGGCGTTCGATGAAGTCGCGGCGTCTCCAATTGCTCTTGGGTCGAATGTCTGCTCACCTGCAAGCTTCTCCTGCGTGTTGTCCAAAGGTACGGTGTAAGTGAGGAAATCGTCAATCTTCTGGGCCACACTGCTTTCCGCACTTGATACTGCAGGTCCTATAAATAATTCAATTAAATGTTTATATTACAACCTTACTTTTAGGACTGGGAAATATAACTGTACGACGATATTGCAAAATGCTGCGCCACAAGATGCTGGATAGAGTATTGGAGACTGGAGTTATTTTTTTTTTTCAATTCAATCACCATTATCCTGGTTGGGACTGCAGCAGGTTTGGAGCCTATCCAGGAAACACTTTGTACAATGCCTTGCAAACATGACACGGCAGCTTCCACAAACAAAGTTACCGGAGGCACTGCTGGCTGTTCAAGGGTTTGATCGTTCCTCGTGCCGTTTGCGTTAAAGGGTTGATGTAAGCTTCTGCTGCTTGCTCTAGGAATACATACATCCTGGACGTTAAACGAAACGCAGCTCTCCTAAGAGCAGTTTTGCTACCGATAGTTTTGGGTGTTGGAGGAGACGAGAGAAATTGCAAGAACTGTCTTGCAATAACAGGGACGTGCCAAGCTTAACAAATAGTATCAGGGACAGGGTCAGGGAGAGGACTGAACTGAGCAGCTGAAGCAGGGCTGCACTCCCTTATTTCATATTATAGTGAAATTACAAAGATTAGGGAATATTTGATTATGGGAGAGTTCATTTTGAAGTATCCCTTCATTTTTGTAAGCAGTATAGTTAATGAAGACAATCCCTGAAGAAAGCCCAACCTTTAAACTCAAAGGATCAACATGAGACTTTAAGTCCTACTGTCCAGCGTCCTAGAAGAGGTTAGATAAAACATTAAAGGTGAACTAGTTTGTGCTTTTAAGGAACAAATTTCACAATGAATTTTAGACAGCTAATGACTGACATTATTGACTGATAAATAATTATGCAATAGATGTTTCTTGGAAAATTGCATGCCTTTCTGAAAGCTACAGGTGCTCCCTGACTCAATCGATCCACCGCAAGTTGAAGTTATTGCAAACCAACGAGCTTAATATATACTGTATACACCATAGCATAGTGTACCTTGAAACATTTACATTAACCTAAAGTTAAGCTGAATCATTAATACATAGAGCCTGTATTATAAGAAAATATTTTATCTCCAAATATAAGACTCTATATAACCTACATTGCCGACTTCCTCGTTCAGCACAGAAGAGTACTGTACTGCATAACTCTTGCCCAGGGACAAATTCTAATTTCAGAGTACGGAATCTGCTGAATGTGCATTGTCGGAGTCCTGTTAAAAACTCTAAATATCAGAAGTCGGGCCATCGTAAAACAGGGACAACCCATATTACCAACATACTGAGAAACCTTGTACTATTATCCTGCAAAGAAACAGAAAGGAACCCCCGAGCTCATTAAATCCCGAACCCCGAGCTCATTAAATCCCGAACCCCGAGCTCATTAAATCCCGAACCCCGAGCTCAATAAATCCCGAACCCCGAGCTCATTAAATCCCGAACCCCGAGCTCATTAAATCTGAACAGAATTTTTTTTCTGATTAAGGGAAAATATTTTTGAGTAAGACATCTTTCTAGAGGCATTAATACTGCTTTAGTCAATCGAAATCTGGTCAGAAATGTTGTCATTATCGGGAAATGGGATATAGTTACTCAATTCCCTCAGAAACTAGCAGTTCAGGATACATGACATGGATGTGCCAAGTGTAGTGGAGATCAACCTACTTAAAACGCACTCATTTTCTAAGTTTTTTTTAAAGCGCTTAAAAATCACTGGTCACAACGGGAAAAAAATCAGTTGAAATAACGAATTTTGGACATTTTTATACACGTCATCGTTTCTATTTGCATTAGTCTCTTAGCTGCAGTTGCATTTCTTAAGCGTTGCTATTCTTGGACTTGTTCAGGAACCTGTCGCTAAACCTGCTATGTGATTCGGGTCCAGGGTTCAGCAATCATCAAAACCACACAGTTGGTAGATACGTTCATATTTAACTACTGTATGTGAGGCTGAAGAGACAGGAAAGCGGTTATGTAACTGGCACCAGAGATGTATTCATAAAAATACGTTTAATTTAAAAATGACTTATGGCCAACAAAGAAACATAGGAAAAACCTGTTAAAATAATTAAAGGTGTGTGACAGTATGTCTAATCAATCACTCCAATAACACACACATTAACTTGACTTCGGAGAAACATTCAGGCTCAGGTACTAAAAAAAACGTAATAAATAATAAAAAGTTTGCCCAGTCTCTTCCTGCATGATGTTTGCAAAAAGTACAAGTCTGATGGAAAAGTCTTTATACAAGAATACTGTATTCTATGCTAACAAAAACACTTGCATGCACAAGAATGTATGTTCTTTGATGTGCCGGTCTGCACAATGCACAGTGTAGGTGTCTAATGTCTAATGCTAGTCCTAGTGACAGATTTGATACTGACGTCGGTTTAGCTGTTACACTGATGGATGTTAAATCCATGTTTATAGGCGTACTGTTTTCCACAGTCCACACAGCTGTAGGGTTTTTCTCCAGTGTGGCTTCGGAGGTGTATATTAAGCGAACTCTTTTGTGAAAAGCTTTTTGCACACAACATGCACGTGTAAGGTCTCTCTCCAGAGTGAGTACGCATGTGGATTTTAAGATACGTCTTCTGGGCAAAGCGTTTGCCGCACACAGTACACACGAAAGGCTTTTCACCGGAGTGTGTCCGTAAGTGCACTTTTAAATAGCTCAAGTAATTAAAGCTTTTCCCACAGAACACGCATTCAAACTTCTTCTGCTCTGAGCCAGTGACGACGCTCTTCTGAGGGTTCATGTGCGCGCTAGTAGGACAGAATCCACCGAATTCCTCAGCGCTCGCGTTTGATGAAGTTGCGGCGTCTCCAATTGTTCTTGGGTCAAATGTCTGCTCACCTGCAAGCTTCTCCTGCGTGTTGTCCAAAGGTACGGTGTAAGTGAGGAAATCGTCAATTTTCGGAGCCACACTGCTTTCCGCACTTGATACTGCAGGTCCTGTAAATAATTCAAGTAAATGTTTATGTTGCAGCCTTAATTTTAGGGCTTTTAAACAGCAGAGTATGTTACAGTTATATGCTGGTAATAGTGTCAGTGTTATAGCACAGTGAAATCACCTGACAGGTCGTTGTTGTTTTGTTTTTTTTGCGATGTAATTATAATTCTTTTTTGGTCAGGTTGCAGCAGGTCTGGAACACTACGTTTTGTTTATTTGTTAATACACAGCCATTCTTACATTTCAGGTCTGCAAAAAGATGTGATGTGACAGGTGATGTGAGTGCAATCGTGATTTGGTCCAAAAGTAGTATCCATGGAAAGTCTTCGAGGAGCAAAAATGCTTGCCAGTTTGTAAACAAATGTGAGAAAATTACTGAAATGTTTCTAAACAATGTTCCTCAAGGGATTGAGGATTTGCGTCTTTCAGTCCTAACCTTCACTGGTTTCGCTTGTTTTGCATCCCTGGAAAAGATCTTGAAGATTATTTTACTTTTAAAGATCTCAATGTACTTTTCTGCACTAATGCTGCCATCACGCAATACATTGCCTTTACCAAAGGCACTAACACAACCCCATCCCATGACACATCCTGATTTTTGGACTTGTCTGGCTGGTCTTGTACATTTTTGGTCCAGAGCACATGGTTAACCGCAATACACGCATCCACTGTATGATTCTCCATCGCAGGTGCCTTCAAACCCCAAGACATCAACGACAGAGACAAGGTTAACATAAGGCACTCTTTTTTGCACTCTAAAGTTTCAAGCATTTGTGTTTCAAGTAACTTCATATTGTAGTGCTTGACAAAGGTGTGCAAAAGTAATCCCTTGCCCACGTAGTTACATCCAAAACTGATGTGGTGCCATCTGAGGAATCACGGCTCATGGGAAATTCAGTTTAGGCTTGTGCCCTTATGTTGACATCACCTGTTCGAAAGCACATCATTATTTTGTTTTATTTTTAACCTTCAGTCATTTTAATCACTAGCTCCAAGTTGGCTTATCCCAACTTGATTTAAATGCGTTGCAGGCCCGAAACACAGGCGTTTATTTACAAATGAAATGAAGCAGACAAAACATGAAATATCTTGACTTCCTACTGTCTGAAATAAAAGGAAAGTCAAAGTAACACCAAGTGTTCAAAGAAAAGCTGATTTTTTTATTCGCATTTTCCATGCCTTGTTCTGATTTGAGGTTTTACACAGTTCAGCTTAAAAGTTTGTTAACCTTTAGATTTGTGCAAGAAATATAATATACAATACATTCAGGAAGTTACATACAAATGCATTACAAGCCGAGAGAAATGCTCAGTTTTAGAATTCCATCTCTTGGTTGCTTGGTTCAGGTTGATGGTTGCATGGCACTTAGTATTGTTCAGGTCGCTAGTGTTTTGGTAGAGTAACAAGTACTACGTGGGGGAAAAGCTGTGTGGCAACAACACCATCTGCTGTGCCAACATGCTGGCTCATTACAGTACTGTCCTCATCGTACTCACCTTTCTCAGTACTCCCGGGGTCTGCTTGTGGCTTGCTTTTGCCTGGGCAATCCTCGTACGTTTCATCCTTGATAATAATCATGTCAGGTCCATCGTCTATCAGATCAATGGACTAAGACACAGGAATGAAATGAAACAATCAAATTTCTTTATAACACAGAGTGAAACTATTTTTCCTCTAGTGGTTTAAAAGTTATGCCAGCCATCGCAGTTCTGTAATGCAGAGGCCCAGTCCAGTTCATTTAACTAACAATGAATTCGTTCAACATAAACACTTGATCCAACTTCGATTTATTATTACTACCGCATTAGTGGTTACTGTCATAGAACATCTTTTAACAGGGTGAATTATGATTAGTCACCAAGAGACGATGTGCCGCCAAGGACCTCCCACTGAGGACTGATTTTAAAATCTAGTTTGTTTTAAACTCTGTTGTGTTACTTAGTTTATTACTAACATATATATTAATATTGATTTAAATTGTATTACTTATTTAATTTTACTATTACTTAAATATACTTTCAAGTATTTGGGATGGGTCCCTTTTTGAGTCTTTGTCCCCCCCCCAAGGTTTCTTCCTTCTACTTTCACGGAGTTTTTCCTTTCCACTGTCGCCCTAGGTTTGCTCCACTTGGGATTGGCCCTTTAAGATAATATAAGATAGTAAAGCTGCTTTGTGACAATGCTCCGCTGTAAAAAAAGCGCTATATAAATAAATTTTGATTAGATTTGATTATGTCATGTATTCTAGGTATCCCTGCTCTGGTTTGCTACACACCCAGATTGTCAGGGTCTGGTTAACAGCTCCTTAAGGGCTTCAGTTTAGGTCACTGGAGTTCCTATGCTCTATGTCTGTTCATATATCTTAGCCTTGCCAGGAAGCCTTCAAAGTTTCCCAGTTCTGTGTGACACGGGACTGGACCAGTAGTGTGCTAGACCATGTGTTTAAAAGAATAAAGAATTTAGTTGCTCCAATGTGCTGTATCAGTACCAACCTCCAGCATACTGGGGTCCATATGGCTCTGGCTCTTCTGAATCGCTTCAGGCCCATTTTCTTTCCACAAGTCCATGCACCATTCTTTCCCAAACACACCATCGATGGTGGGACGATGGCCGACCTCTGTTCAATAAAGTGTACAAGTTTTACAACACAGAAACCAACAACATTCTTTAATAAATATGTCTTCTTAAAATATACAGGTAAGGTGGCACTGGGACTGTGCTGGACTATAGACCGGAAGGTCCAGGGTTCCAATCGCACCTCTGCCAAGTTGCCACTGTTGGGTCCCTGAGCTAGACTCTTAACCCAGTTGTAATTGCTAAGATTGTATTAGTTGTTAGTCGCTCTGGATAAGGCCGTTTGCTAAATGCCTAGAAGGATAGATGGACAACTACATCAGTGCAAGTTCAGTGCAGATGGGGGAGATGGGGGAGTAAAGGGGACAAACAAAGAATGAAAAGAAACACTAATGGACTACAGTCTGAAATTAATTACAACGTGCTTCTGTGTGGTAAGTAAAACTGATCCAGTGGATAATGAATGTAGAAACAGAAGGTGCTTATAATTGTAGGCCTTATTGGTGTATAATCAGAGTCTTTCCAAATCTGTGCTGAGTACCGGTACTGTGAAACGCAAGAGCGGTTGCTTCTTGAACAAAGTGACTTTTCTCCCACTAAGTGAAAAAAAAAGAACCATACACCGTTCTCAAAAATTAGGGCACATTTCAAAATGAAATATCTTATAGCTTTTTTCCATTATTTATTGGTCATACAACAATGTACATAATTACACCACTGTCATGTTTAAATGCTAGTTCATGGAAGAAACTAATTATGCCATTTTTAGAAGGTATAATAAGGCAGACCAATTCATTTCGAGGTAAGAGGATACAGTAGATCTGTTAAAGTACCATGATGCATTTTAAAAAGCCATTAATTTGTCATGATCTGCCTATAGTCAGACCACGGTATAAATAGTAGCTGTGTCTGGAGCAATGTTCTTAACCTAGAATTGCTTGGACTGTAAGACTGTATTAGCTGTATGTCTCTCTGGATAAAGATATCTGCTAAATGATTTAATGTCATGTGAGACATGTTTGGACCTACTCAGACTGTGGCAGTAAATGAAGTACAGGCGTGTAGACTAGAAGGTGTTCAGTGTTCAAATCCTGCCTGTGCCATCCCGCCGCTTGAAATGAAAGTGTTTAATAAACGACCGGCAGTACACCGTCATCATTTTCTGGTGTTCAGTCTGGCTTTTCTTTTGTAACATAGCAGAAATAAACACGAATAGGATCTCTTTCGCCAACCGACTGTACAGCACCATCTGTATGCATAATATCGTTACATACGGGTGGCATTACTTAAGGTAGACCGGGTGCGTTGAAAAACGAGCTGCCAACAATCCAACGTAAACCCCGTCTCACCTTAACAAGCGTCATCCTATTCAAACATGACTAAAAATAGTTAAAAAATAATCATAAAAGAGCTTCTTGCTACCTCGTTTTATATGGTCACAGAATGCTATAGGACTTAAGAGTATTTTCTTCTTTACACGGAGCAGTGGCTGTCGCTGCTTATGTAAATTTTGCAACACGTCTGTTTAAAAATAGGATAAACATAGTAACTTAAACAATGCCGTGAACGAGGTTCCTCAACAAACCTCCAAAGGACGCACGATATTTTACATTAGACGTCACATTTAATGTGAATAACATACCAAACTATTCAGATACAATCAGCCTTATGTTATAGGAAGCTAATTTACATACTGCGGGCGCCTGCCCCATTGCGTGCTCAAGTCTGGGTCAACGACCGTAAAAGCTTTTCATAGCAGGGTAACCAAAGATAAAGAGGAACGCTGTAAATCTATACGAAATGTTCAATCATAATCACCTTTAGCAGCAAGTCTGGCACTCTCGAGAGTCTGCGCT
>JAUZST010023201.1:13697-31626 GCA_034779995.1 Parotocinclus haroldoi
TACTCTTCTTCTGGTCGGTGTCTGACCTCTGGCTGTTATCTTATTGCTGTTTGAACCACTTTATTGTTTAAGGAAATGCCCAGGGGTTTCATGAGATGGCTTACCGTAACCCCTAGAGTAGAAGAAAGGAGCCAGTATAGGTTAAATCGGGACAGTATAAATATAACCTCGAGGGCGGCACTGTGGCTCTGCCTGTGTTACTGTGCTCGTACTATGAATACTACTTTACTATACAAGCCCCCAACGCAGGATGTAGTACGCTGTATGCTGAACTTATGACAGTCGAATATTTCAACTATATTGCTCACTAAATCATTTTTGTGAGCAGTAATTTATGAATCATATATTTGCTAGATCAAAGTTGACGCCATATCATCTTTTTTTAACCATATATTTTTGAACACATTAGCATATAATACGACTTCAGCAATTTGCATGTGTTACCTTTTACTAGGACTGTCAAAATGAACATGTTGATAATGCTGACATTTTAATGATGAATACATATAACATTATTCACATTTTAGTTATTTATAGCAAGAAACCAAATGCTTCCTTGTATTCTTTTGACTGTCACAGTAGACAAAGTGTGGGATGCAGGATAATATCAAGACTCGTATCGTGATCATTTATTCAGTCATTATCTTGAACTGAATCCACACCGGCACACGCCAGCCGGTGCCCACTTGGCAACTCTGGGCGCAAGGGCAGGAACAACCCTAGGTGGGGCCAATCCATTGTAGGGCAAACACACACACAGTCACACACTGAGGGTCACTTCAGAGACACCAGTTAACCTAACATACATTGCAAACATGGGGAGGACATGCAGACCCCACTCTGGGACTAAACCTTTGAGCTTCTTGCTGTGAGGCAGCAGTAATACCCACCGAGCCACAGTACTGCCCTTATTATGATAATTGCTTTTTTTAATGTCATCCATATCAAACCACTACTTGTTTTTGGCTGATGTTTCAACAAGGTATTTGCTAAAGGATTTATTGTATGCTGGATCACGGTTAACATTTAGGTGAAGCTAAGTAAATAAGTAAGTAAGTAAGTGAGCTAATTTGATTGGACCTATCCTAAGATACTGATATTTTATAATTAGACACCTTACCTGACAGTATTGGTGCTCTCATTAAGTTAAGGGCAGGCACAGCCAAGTATTTTTCACATTATTAGAAATGATCACCACTGAGCTTTTTCATCTGAAACTGGCACTTTCAGTTTGGTTTATATCAATGTCGGGCTGGGCCAGAGTGGAGATGAACACAGATTTATTAATCAAATGCCATTCATTAATAAATAACTAAAATATATTTTAATATTCTTAACCTCCATTTCATCCACCATTTGAAACACATGGAACTATTACATGCTTTGCAGACTGAGCAGACAGAACTAATTTATTTTAGGTCACATTTATTTTGATTATAAAACAAAAACAAATAGACTGCTCACGCAAATCGGGGGCTGTTTCAAAATGGAATACCTCCTAATAAATTATCCCCTAATTTTTGTGAGTAGTCTATCTTACAAAGTCAGTTTTTACAATTGAAATATAAACCCTATTTTTATATGTAGGAAACGTAACAATATCAGTTAAACGCAGTTGTATAAATCACTTTAAAAATCTAACATCAATAAGTAAAAAGGTTTGGTATTATGTCTTATTGGGCTTTTAGATTTTCTAAAGGATTTTAGAAATTTCAATTCAGATTTAAGACAAACAATGTTAAAGCCCAGTGTAACATTTCTCATAATGTTCACGCCAATCATCCAACATGCACGAAACACAAACCATACCTGAAACTTAAATAACCGAGTAGTAATGATTTCACTTTTGGTCTCTGATGTTGCATTAAATGTAGCAAGTGGACTATTTTGTATAAATCAAAATTAATTGAAATGTAATTTAAACTTGGGGAAGCATTTCCTGAGTTTTGTTTTTGTTTTTTTAGCTGTTTGAGGGTAACACACTTGATAGGTATGGTCAGGTTCCGTACAAAATCTAAAATATTTTGAACTGTCTGTGTCTCTGGAATTAAATGCTCTGCCTTTATACAAACATCACGTTCTGTTAAAAAGCTAACTTCCCATTTCTGTGGTTCCCAAAGCGCGTCATGACAGCTTTAGCTTCCATTTTGGACCACATCCTTATTAAGTTAGCTCTTTTCCATATTTTGAAGTGTTCTATTATGAATAATTAAGAATTGGCATAGCATATTTTGGCCAAACTTGTGATTAATTAAGAAATGAATAAGGGTTTTGAAATGCACTGATTTACCAAAATTCATAATAGTTAGATATTATGTTACAAATACAACAATAGAAGCATGAACATCAAAATCATACAAATCCAGTAACAGAGGAAGCCTCACTTTTACCTGCATCACTGTTTTCCCCTAAACAGGAAATTTCATAAATTATTTTTGCAATAGTTTGATTCTTGATTACACAATGCTAAATACTCTATATGGAGAGCTATAATCCATCCCAATTGTTCTTCAGGTCTGTATACATTCCTTAAAACATAGAAATACCTGAGAAACGTGTCCAAATGAAGTACCTGGAGTATTAAAAAAGAAATGCCCAGTTTCATGGCACAGGAGTATAAGCATGAGAAAATGTTTTATTCGGTGTAGCAATAAACATTTTAAAACGGCTTCTTTTATAACTATTATCATATGTAGCAGAACTGAATGTGGAAAGGAAAGTAGTAGGTTGGTTGGTTTAAATTTTTACCAGCGTAACTGTGTGGGTGTGATCACAGTCTTCAGTTTATTACGGGAGTTTGATGGACGCATTGTTCTTGGTGGAACTTGGTGGAATCCCGGCAGAGGCATGTAGCCTGGGAAGGCTAGCAGAGATATTGACTGGGGAGATGTGCCTGATAGAGGGGTCCTGCCCCTGGTGTGTAAAACTCAGGAGTGGGCTTGGGAAACTGTGGCTTATGTTGTCCAATTTGCGGCGCCCTAATGGCGGCCATTGTTTCAGTGTAACCCCAAAAGAGACATCTGGCTTGGGTAGCCTAGTGGAGGCCTCTGGGTTTGGAAGCTTGGTGGAGGGATGTATCCTGTGGCTTGCTGGGCCTTGTAGAAGCGTATAGCTAGGGGAATTTGGCAAATGGACTGAGGAGTCCGGTGAAGCCCTCTGACTTTAGAAGCCTAGCAAAGTCGCTCAGTTTTGAAAAGCATGTAGAAGCTGCTGGGCATGGAAAGGCAGCATGGGAAGCTTTGCTGAGGGGTTTTGTTTGTAGAACCTCTAGTCTCTGGCTTGCACAGCCTGGTAGAGGTCCATGGATTGAGGAGGGCAACACCCAGCTTGAAAGCCAAGTGGAGTCAGTGAAAACTAAGAGAGGCCTGTGGCTTTGGAGCCTGGTTGAGTAATCTCACATGACCTGAAGTCCCTGAGAAGCCACATGAATGAAGACATGGTAAGTAAGCAATCTCTGAAGTGCCTGGTTTGGCGATCCCAGTAGTGGCTTCTAACTTTGGGTGTGTCTGAGGCTTCTGGTTAGGGAGCCCAGGCCGGGTCTCTAACGTTCAGAGCCCAAGTTAGGCATTTGTATTGGGAAGCCCAGTGCTGCCTTCTGACTTGGGGAGTCTAGGCCCCCAGTAAAAGTACAAGGTACAAGAGAAGACTGTTCAGCCCAGTAAAGCTGTGGAGAATCCAGTGGAAGCTTATGGCATGAGGTGCCAAAAACTGGCCTTACACTAGCTGAAGCCTACAAGGAATTGGTGACATCACCAGTTGTAAGTGGGAACTTCTGGTAAGGTGAATTTAGGTCTAGGGAGCACCAGACTTGGGAAATCTGGTCATGGCTTGTGGCTAGCGAACTCTTGTGAAGAGCGTTGGGGAGCCCAGTGGAAGCTTGGAAAGCCCAGTGGAGGCCTCTGGCTTTTTTACAGTGATATTGTGGTACTGTGTTGTAGTTTTAGCTAAAATCCGTTGCCTACCTTTTGTAGGTTTACCTGACACTGCTGGTTTAGATCTGCATTGCTTGACATGTCGCCACAGCTCCCGCCGCAAAAACAACCCCTTGCAATAGAAGCAGTATTCATACTTTTTGCATTCCTCGTGTTGCAACGGCCGCCGTTTCACCTTTAAGGCACCTCTTCCTTTTTTCAGGACTTCATTGTTGTGATTAAAGTTGCCCCTGTTTCTCAGAGTCTCAAGTAGATATTTCCTCTCCCCCGATCTCACAGGGAGGCTTAATACTTTTGCTATCTCGGCCTCTTCTTTAACGTGCACTTTAAAGTGCCGTGCTATTTTAGATTGGGCCTCACCACAAACAAAGCAGTAATTCAATCCTGCTTTCGTAAGCGTGGTTGACTGTTCTGATTCTGCACATCTGATAGAGCAGTTTATGCTGTCAGATGGTTCATTATCCACGGAATTCTCAGGTGTGGATGAGCATGCAGTGGCTGCTTTTTTAAATTCAGCCTGTGATACTGGACTTCCACCAAAATCTTCCTGCTCACTGTCTGTCTCAGCATCCATTGTAGAACACTGAACAACACCTTCCCCTGATAACATTTCCTCTTCACGTTTGTCACGGTTTGCAGGTGCATTCTGGGTAGACAAGAAAAGATCGAGCGATTCATGCTGGCTGCATAAATAATTGCATTTCATCTATATGTTACGAACGTTTACTTACATATACCTTTAGACTTTCAAAACACGGTTCATGCCACACAGTAGAGCAGGCTGAGAAAACATTAGCATATTAATCACATTTTTGACTACAACACAATACCACTTAAAACACACACACACAGAAAACACCAACATCAGCACCATCAGCATATACAGGCAACATTTAAGATGGTCCGACTTAACGATATCTTGAAAAATACGTAAGAAATAGCCGTGTTTGTGCAATCATTGTTTGTTTTTCACTTTCAATACACTGTTAATTAAATGAATAGCTGTTCAATACAACGTCAAATTTATGTTAATGATTTAATGTAAATGTTTTACTGTTTAGCAAGCATGTTAGATGTAGGCTTAGCAATTAAGTAGTCATCTACATTTGGCAGTGTTTAATGTAGGGAGTCACATGGTGGGAGCGATGAGGAAATGTAGTGCGGAAAAACCATAGTTGCAGTCTTGTTTTGATGCATGTTTAATGTTATAATACCCCCCCAGCCACTCCGGTTTCCTCCCACAGTGTAAAGACATCTGTTAGGTTAATTGGTGTCTCTGAAGTGGCCCTTAGTGTGTGACTGTGTGTGCGCCCTACGATGGATTGGCGTCCCGTCTAGGGTTGTTCCTGCCCTTGCGCCCAGACTTGCCGGGTGGGCACGGGCTGGCTCGCGACCCCGTGTGGGTTAAGCGGAAGATAATGAATGAATGAATACACTGCTCCCAAAAATGAGGAGATATTCCACTTCTCTAATTTTTGTAATCAGTAAACATAGTATATTAAACTCCTCGGTTTACGATCATTTTAACTTATGATGCATTTGTTCAAACGTATCCCCATTGTAAATCATGGGGCACTTGTATGTGTGAATTTTAGACAAATGGCTTTAGTCAAAATTGAGTCAAAATGGTAAAAACTGACTGTAGAGTCAAAATTGTAAAAAAAAAAATTTAAAAATTAAGTTGTGAAAAAAGACAGTATGTCAAAAAGAAAGAAATGCATTTCCTCAGTGTGTTGGGTTCTAGATCTAGAACAAAGGAAGATCGTCATAACCTTTACATTGGCCTTCATGTATTAACTTTATCAATGAATCTCTCTTAAACTGCTACCTTAGCTGAAAAAAGGGCGTGTATCACCAGGGAATCATTTATAAGACTGCATCGCTCATGTACGTTTCAGATAAATTATGATAAACCTCATGAAGGTTTAGTACAAAACATGGTCGAAAGCAGTGTTTGAAGGTCAAGTATTATTTTATTAATCTAACGCACTATTAAACCTTATTTATCACTATAATAACTGTATTTACCTGAACTATTTCATAGTTTTATCATCCTGGGCACAAATAAAGTCATATTATAATGCTTGTCACAAAGAAAGCTTGGAGCTTAACAACAACATAAAGGAAGCAGCACGATTAAATACCTGAATCAGGTCTCTTGTGACCATCTTCGCCGATTTCATCCAGGCCTGATTTGCCCTTTCTTTGGTCATCAGCTACAGCCACGACCTATAGGTAAAGTAGTATAATAAGCATGTGCAAAGTCTGTCTCCCGGGTCGTTGTAGCAGTTAGAAAAAAAGAAAAAAAAGGTTAAATCTATGCTTCAGTGGGCACCCAGTGACATATCTACAAAAAAAGACACCCACATCACCTGTGGTTTGGAGTTTGCTTTATTGCTTTATATGCCCTTGATTTATTTACTAAATCTACAAACGATGTATGATATTCTGTCAATTTAATTTAAGCATTGAGATATACAGGGTGTTCATATGGCAAGTCCCAGTTTAACATCGTTAATACTTTAGTTAATGGTTGTCCCGTTACTCGCAGGGCTCACACTGAAATGATGTAATGTTAACGAATCCTGGGTTCCTTGTCCTTCATATCAATCAGCCTTCTCATAGATCACAAAAGTCATTGCTGAGTCATGGACTTTTCACACAGGATGCCAAAAGCATGGTTGAGGTTTCTTCGTCGGTAGTGGTTTTCGGACGATCACTACATGGCTTGTCGTCCACAGTCCTGGTTTCTCGGAATGTGGCTATGAGGGATGCAACATGCTGTGTGAAACTTTCTGGGTGTTGGTTGTTGAAGTCTGAGGCTATGAATCGGGCAGCTGCATCAAAACTGTCAATTCCGTCTTCAGTTCCCAGTGATGAATAGCAAAACTTTTGAATTTCTGTGTTCAACTTCTGAACCACAAGAGACATTGCTTGCTTATTGGTTGTGGCAATTGATTTCTGAGACAATTCTGGCCTTCTTTGATAAATTACATGATCGCCTTCCCATTGGAAAAATTTGCCCTTGATCCAATATGGCGGCTTTCAAGATGACGGCCATGTTCCGGACACAGCCTAAAAGATAGGCCCCCCTCACCCATTACTAGCTGGGGTATATGATATCAGACGTCATTTTCCATCGTTTCTGAAATAAAGGGGTGTCGTGTCTTTGACTCACCCCGTACGGTTATTGAAGTGGGACTTACTTTATAGACACCTCGTACGGAGCGAAGGTGTTGACCTACCTCACTAAAGCCATTAGCCACCACAATGTCAAGTGCATTGCCATTGCAGGACTGTTTACTGGTAGGACTGATGACTGGCAGAGTTGATGATTCACCTGTTGGTACAAGATGCACAAAATAAATTCAACCCGCAGTGCTCTGGTCTACAACATTTTAGCAGGCAGTATAACAGCAAATTAGAAATGAAACTGTTACAGCCCAAGTACATTCAGAAACATTCTGCAGCTATAGAGACGTCAGAGTGAGATCAGTACCTGAATCAAGCAAAGTCTTTCTCTCTTCTATTCTGCTCCTCTTTAGCTCTGGCATACCCTCTGCACGGTCCTCTTTTCCGAACATGTCCTGTAGACAGGCACATTTTTCCGTTTGTACACAAACAATGCAGTCATGCAAAAACGCCAGGACACTAAATACATGTGTCCTGATATAGACCATTATGTCCCTTTAACCCAGTGCAGCCCGTTTGTAAATAAGAACGTTTTAGATTTGAGTCCAAACCTCACTGAAATGTATTTTGAACATTGAAATTCATACAAAAAAAACAAAAAAAAAGTGACCAATCCCATTTGTTGCGGAAATATTACAAGTAACCTCTATAGTGTAGGCTATTTTAAGTATGTATTGTATTTATATTAAATGCCTTGGGTTGGAGTATTGTAAGGGGGCTCCACCCCTAGGAGGTTTAAACCATAAGTGAATGTCCGTTTTTCCATTAGCCTTCTGTCTTGTCCATGTGATCATTAGCAAACTGCATGATCCTCAGACAATCCTGCCACATATAGGGTGACATTTGCTCCGGCTGTTGTTCTGTTCCTGATTGGTTGATATCTCCTCCTTCTTCTCCGTGTCTGTTTTTTTAGGACTTTAAACCACTCGAGGGAAAAGAAAAGGAACAGGCACACATCAAGGGTGCCTCAAATAGGCCTTTGCATATTTTGTTAACTGTTTCTTTGCTGGATTGACAAAGGAGCAGATGGACTACAGTCTGTAACTGTAAAACTACAATGTACGTTAATATCGCGGCGCTGGTAAAATGGACAAAGAGTGTAGAAACAAGGAGGTGGTTTTAATGTTATACCTGATCAGTGTATCCTTCTGGATCATTAAACTGTTTCTTTGTCATTTTTCATAACTGAAAGATTGTACTAAATGAAAATAGAAGCAATAACAGTATACGGTATGGCCACAGAAACATTGAAATAAAATTCAGCGTTTATTCAAAGCAGGAACACTGCATTAGACAATAGACAACAAAACACAGCCTAGCACTTATGAAAAAAACTGGAGCCTTTTAAATATGTTACAACTAACAAAAAAATACATTGTTCAAAAAAAGCTAGCAAAAATAGAACATTTCAAATGAAAGATTATCTTTTAACTATAGACAAACCAGTAACATATATTAACTCATCGACCTGACACCAACTCCATAAAACATAGAAAGTCTGAGTATTCACACTTGTACGACTTGCTTAACATGCTTAAACTGTCCATCGATGTCCTAACAACTGCGAGTCTCATTCAAGTTTATGTCCAACGTTCACCAGGTGGTCCTGCGATTGTGTAAGCTAAGCTAAGTCTGCAGTACTGATGTGCTGGTTCTTGGTGTCATCAACTGTCCTCTGTCTTTCCACAAGCTGCAAAAATAATCAAACATCCATTCTTGATTAATCTAATAAACATTTGATCTATGTTCAAAAATATGTTGTTAAACATTTTTGATTACATACTTTTAGTACATTTACAGTAGTAGGCAAATGCACTGCTCACAAAACATTATTTTGTATTTTTGTAAGCAGTATATATAGACAGATACAGAGACGCACAGATATGTGGACAGAGGGACTGATGGATGGAGTTATATTTACATTCTTTAGCAGACGCCCTCATTCAGAGCGACTTACAATGAAAACAGCCTTACAATCCAATAAATTGTGGGTTGAGGGCCTTGCTCAGGGACCCAACTGTGGCAAATGTGGGATTTGAACCCCGGACCTTCTGGTCCATAGTCCAGTACCTTAACCACTAGGTTCACCACAGTCCCAAAAACGGTTAAGAACCAATTTGACAATGACATTTATGACATTTACCCAGAGCCTTGCTTAAGGACCCAACTGGGGGATTTAAACCCAGGACCATCAGGTACAAGGTACCTTAACCGCTTAACCGCTAGGCTACCGCAGTCGATGGTGCTTTTGGTCCCAAAGAGAAAATCTGGGAACGTTCTAGACAGACTTTAACCCATATTAAGCCACATCTGTGGGATTATTTTGTATGTATGTGCTTACGAACACTTTTAACCGAACACTGACACAGCTAATAAGTGTAGGTATATTCCCACAAGTCCCAGATGAGCGAACCTGAAAAGTGTTTCATCAGTTATTTGTAAAAGTATACACTGCTTTGGCCCTCGTTGTGGCATCTATCGCACTGGCCTTTGAGTTACTTTGAGTGAAGCAATACAGCAATGTAATGTTACGCTCAAGTAACAACTCACCTCACCAGCGGCATCTTTGTGAGGCAACCTCTGCGAAAGGGCCACTGATATGCTGTCATCACTGTCAGATGCGGTTCCATAGTCTGTGCGTAGGCGCACTTTGTTTTATGTGCAGATGTAGAGTCTCAGCATTTTCAGATTAGATTCTTCATCGAGCTGGAGGACTGTTCTTTCCACAGAAACCGGATTTCCTTTGAAATCACAAACCGTAAATGTAAAGTCCTCTTCTGGTCCTTTGGGAGACTGTCCGTTTTGGAAAAAAATTTGCTTTCCAGTTTCCATGATCTGAGCAACGGTTGTATGTTTAGCAAGCGTCACATGCTTTGTTCCACCTCCACTCCATGTCCTCACTTGATGATAGTCATTATTGTGAAAATGAAGCCACCCAAGTTCAAGTCTTCTGGAGCTCTTTTGAGCAAAAGTATTATTATGCCTTGCCATTCCATCTTGTGTGCCAGCCATCCTTGACTGGAATTTGGGGACTACCTTTGATCCTGTCCTTCTTGCTCTGATTTTCTGTCTCAGTTCCTGCTTGCCAGGAAGATCAGGATTAAAGGCATGGCATACTGACCCGTTTATGTACCACAAGACAAACTTACAATTAATACGTAAATATTTTTTGGCCTTGTGAAACCTTTACTATAAGGAAATAACAGTGAAATAACTGTACCTTTCCCCATGTCATGAAATCAACGTCCTTCTCAAGAGCTTCCCTTGACCTGAGGAAACGTTCAAGGTCCCCCTCCAAGTCTAGACCAAAAGATTATATGATTCAATATTAGAATTCATTTTAGCTTCACAATCATTCAGCTCCCATTACATTAAGGTTCTCAGACAAAAAAAAAAAAGTATAATATAGTTAATTCTGTATAATTCTGACCACGTTTACTTGCAAAAGCATTATTTATTTATATGATTAAATCGATATGTAGTTTATCAACTAGTTACGCTACCTATAACAACTAAGCAGATAAAATACAGCTCATCCTCATTTCTTATTGTTAATTGTTCCAGAAGCTTATCAAGTACCAAAAACCTTCCCATTAGGAATAATGTAAAAAGAATTTATACATATGGGGGTGTGCTCCGAAAAATACATCACAAGTTAAATATCAGAAACCGATGAGTTTAATATTATTTATACTATATAAAAGTGGAGCCAATTACACATTAACACTTACATTAACTTAAAGTTAGCCAAAAGCATTACCACAATGCTCATTTTATAATAAAGTGTTGAATGATATCATGCAGTTTAGTGAGTAGTGGATTAAGTGTGGGTGCTAGCTGTTAATGCTAACTGCCCATACTGAAAGTTGTCTTGTCATTATTCAGTTTTCCTTTTGGTTGACTGTCATTAGCAACCATTTTTGGAGCCATGGGGACTTATTTGCACATAATACATTAATGTAGATGTAAAACTGAAGAAAACTCACAATCAGTACAGTCGACAGGGGCTATTCTGAAACTGAATCTGAATCGGTGTGTACTGAATTATAAACAGAGTTTCAGCTAAAACGGGTCGTGTGGCTCGGACGTTAAAAGCAGGTTTGGAGCAGGCATGTGTTTAGACATTTAATTTTTAGACCGACTAGAAACTATTCCAAACTGATTAATGGATGCCCAATACTTTGATCTGTTAACACAGGTGATAATACCGGTATGATTTTTGTTTTTGATGACTACGTAAAACGTTCCGTATCATGATATTTGATGTCTTTACGCAATGGGTTTACAGAATATTCAGTACTTCCATTATGCGACTCCTAGGCAGAGCAACAGACATGGCAGAAAGTGGGGTGTGTGGAGGTGGAGTTTGTCCCAAAAAGAGGAGCGACTTAGGTAGTGTGGAGGTACAGTGATACATAAGCTATGCAAAAGGTCTGTACCAACAAATCTATTCTATTTCACCACCTGAAGCTGAAGCACGTAGCCGAGTACGAGGAAAGTCAAAAGTGCCGAAGTCTAAAATATATTTTGTTGCAATTGTATATTGCTGAAATATTTTGCCAAATATATCGTTATAGTTTACAAAACTTACTCAACACAGCTTGCAACTTTAGCTATGCTCACAACACAAAGCTGTAACACAGGCACCGTCGTTGGACTGCTTGGAACCTATAAATGCTTGCTGTCTGGAAGACGCGTGTTTTGCGAGGGAATGCAAAACATTTGCGAAGGAACGCATTTGATTGCATAGGAACACACATTTCTGCAAAGGAACTCAACGTCATTGTGTTTTCTGTTGTTTTTTTTTTTTCGTAACACAACGATCCCTTAGATTAGTAACCGTATCTCTGAAGAATTAGAGTGCAATGATATTAAATAGAAATTAATCCATGAAGGCCTGCATTGAACGTTTCACATTTAACACAGAATAATAACCTTGAATTGTATTTTACAACTGTAATAATAACAACACACTGTCCGTTTGTAGTGATTTACTAGGCAAGGCATTGTGGGAATGAAATGCCACAGAATTCCAAACCTCTTGAACCTTCCGTTTAAATGTATTTGCGCCACAAATCACCATGCAGCCAGTGCCAGTTTTGCCCACACGCAGGCAACAAGTGCCTGAGAAACCACACTCCTCACTAGTAGAATCAGATCAAATGAACTGAACATTCGTTCGGTACCTGTGATAAGCAGCCACAATAGCAAGACGCACTAGTGCATTACATGCCACGTGAAATGCCCAGTTTTAGAATTCCATCCGTTGGATGCTTCAGACTGTTTCACAGGTCTGCTCTAGAGGTTGATGGTTGCTCATGCTGGTTGCTCTGGAGGTTGTGCGACAGGTAGTTTTGTTCATGTTGTTAGTATTTCGGTAGAGTAAGAAGTATTGTTATGAGTATGTCTACACTAACCACGTAAACCTGAGCGCCTCAGGAACCTTCGATACAGTGCAGGAACAAACCAACAAACGTGCCTTGGAACTGTGCCAACATGCCTGCTCATTATAGTACTGTCCTCATCGTACTCACCGTTCTCAGTACTGTGTTCTGCTTGTATCTTGCTTCTGATCAGACAATCTTCGTACGTTTCATCCTTGATAGCAATCTTGTCAGGTCCATCGTCTGTCAGATCACTGGACTAAGAAGCAGGAACGAAATGAAAAATATGTTTCTCTAGCAGTTCAGTCCAGCCAGCTCATGTATTTCTGTCATGCAGACGCCCAACCAAATAAACACCTGAGCCACTTTGCATTTGCGTTAACAGCATTAAGCAGACGTTCTTATCCAGAGCGACTTACAACTTCTAAAATCTTACAATGCAAGAGGTTTTGGGTTAAGGGCTTTGCTCAAGGACCCAACAGTTGCAGCTTGGAAGACGTGGGATTCGAAACCTGGAACTGCTAGTCCACCCTAGTTCCTCTGACTCAGTAGGACTACTGCATCAGTGGTTACTTTATTGAAATAGCTTTTAGCAGGATACAATTATGAATGTGCCTTGCACTCTGACCATCCCAGTACTGGATTCAATCTTGGAAGTCTCCAAGACCTCAGGTCTGTATAGTTAAAGGTCCCCATTTCAGTTAAGTGTCCTATTACTGTCCAGGATCAGCAGCTGGACCCCCGAAGGGCAGAGTTTCTATGCTGTCTGTGTGTTCCTAAACTTCAGCCTAGAAAGGTGGAATTCAGAGATTCACCATTTCTTGTTTAACACAAATGGGCCTGTAGAGTGCCAGCCCAGGGTGCCTTGTGTGTATGAAAGAACTGTGAGATTGAGACACTCTAATGTGAACTTCAAAACGTACCTCCAGCATACTGGGGTCCATATGGCTCTGACTCTTCTGAATCGCTGCAAGTCCATTCTCTTTCCACAAGTCCATGCACCATTCTTTCCCAAACACGTTATCGATGGTGGGATGATGTCTGACCTCTGACCAATATAGTAGGTGAAGCATGACTTAATTCTATTAAATATAATACAACTTCAATAGGTTTTACAGTTATATATATATAATTACAACATTAATTACTAAATATGTCTAAATACGTCTTCAAAAATATATATAATAATGGGATTAAAAACACAGATAATAGTGCTTGGGCCAAGGTCGATAAGTAATGGACATTAGACAACAGGATATCTGTCCTTTGGTCTGATAAGTCTAAATTTGAGAATTTTGGTTCCAAATGTTATGTCTTTGTAAGACGCAGAAAAGGTAAGTGGGCGGTGTCCTACATGTGTAGTTACCACTGTGTAGTTTGAAGGAGGAAGTGTTATGGGGGGGTGCTCTGCTTGGTGACACTGTCGGCAATTTATTCAAAATCCAAGATGCACTTAACCACTTAGCCAGTATGGCTATCACAGCATTCCACAGCAACATTCCAACCCACCTGTTTTGCACTTAGTGGGACCATTATTCTTTTTCAACAGAACAACGACCCCAAACACACCTGCAGACTACTTAAAGGCTATTTGACCAAGAAAGAGGATGATGGAGGGTTGCATCAGATGACCTGGACTCCACAATCCTCTGATCTATACCCAACTGAGATGATTAAGGAGGAGCTGAACTAAAGAGTTCAAATCAAAGCAGCCAACAAATCTCATGAAGTTCACTGAGAGAATGCCAAATGTCTGCACAGCTGTAATCAAAGCAAAATGTGACTCAAATCTAAAACCTATTTTGGTTTGTTCAACACTTACAACACAATTTCTTATGGGTTCCTTTATATTCTGGATGACTTCAGTGTGTATTTACAATGTAGAGAAATAATTTTGAAAAAAGCACTGAATGAGTATGTGTGCCCAAACTTGACTGGTACTGTACATATAGCCTAGCCAGTAACTTCAGGGTAACCAAAAATAAAGAGAAACGCTGTAAATCTATACGAAATGTTCAATCATAATCACCTTTAGCAGCAAGTCTGGCACTCTCGAGAGTCTGCGCTCTTTGCTGTGCGCTCCTGCTCGCCCTCAGTTCACTCTCCAGCAAATCGCACTTATTCTTCAGACTTTCGTTTTCACTTCTTCTCCGCGAAATCTCACTCCTGAACAACGCATGACTCTCCTCCATCAGCTTCCCTATCTCCAGGATCGCCGTTTTGGCTAAAGCTTCCATTATGGACGCTAGCTGGCTCTGAAAGCGGGAGTCACTCACCATGGTTTCCACCATTTTTAGGAATCCGAGCCGAGGTGCTGCAAACAAAGCGCGAGCCTTTCCTACTCTTCTTCTGGTCGGTGTCTGACCTCTGGCTGTTATCTTATTGCTGTTTGAACCACTTTATTGTTTAAGGAAATACACAGGGGTTTCATGAGATGGATTACCGTAGTATGTGGAGGAGACGCGCACCGAGATACGTGGGTGGCACTGTACAGTATGTAGTACGCTGTAAGCCAAAAGCAGACAGTTTTAACAGATTAATCACATATTTACTTAGTCACACACTTGATTACACGATGGACCATATAACTACAGAAGAATGCATTCATTATTTTATACCAAAATGTTTCTTTTTTTTACAAAATTAACATGTTGGTAACTGACATTTTAATGCTAATAGTTAATGCTATTAATAACATGTTTTCTTTGGTTTAGGCATTGTCTAAAATGGTTCATTTATCCCTAAATAATATACAAAGTAACATTACTGTAACCTACTCTTTCTTCTTACATTTACAGCATTTGGCTGAAGCCCTTACCCAGAGCGACTTACAACTGATACAGTCTTACAATTCAAGCAATGGTGGTTAAGGGCCTTGCTTAAGGACCCAACTCTGGCAGCTTGGCAGAAGTGGGATTTGGACCCTGGACCATCAGGTCAAGAGTCCAGTACCTTAACTGCTAGGCTACCGCAGTCCCTTCTGAAAGTATGTAGTACATTGTAAATTCTTGACATCAAGTTACAGTTACTGGTGGATAAAACATTATTTGTTATTGATGCTACACAGAGAAAAAGTTAATTAGCTGTTCAGTGAACATTTAAGTGCCACCTGCTGGCCAGGTATGTGCAACTTCATTGGGAAAACTCGATAATCTCCATACAAAGAGCGATTTGAATTTGAACATGAAGGTTTTTCTCAAATAAATTAAGGACTACGGCCATTCTTGTTGGTATAGATTAATACATGGAGTCTCCGTTTTACACATTCAGCAGAAAACTGCACTCTAGAGTTGGAATTTCTGTAAACTTCTGTAAAAAAGTTCTTCTTCAGGCAAGCGATATGCAGTACTATACTCCTGTGCTAAGTAAGGTAATCAGTAGTGTGTGATGTAAAGAGCCACGTGGTGGTTTTATAATTTTTTTTTTTACATGACATATTCAATACTGTTATACGACATGCTTTACGGTAATGACTTTGTCCAAAGGTATTTTAAAGATAAAAGTGTGATATATACAGTGCACGTATATTAAACTCCTCGGTATGAAATCAATTCAACTCACGATGGACTTGTTTTTATAAACTGAGGATTACCTGTACCATTTAGAGTTCCTTAGAAGTAATGTAACATGTAACAGGATTGCTTTTCTAAAAGAATGAAAACTCTCATGTACTCATTATCTTCTCTCAAATACTTTCTGAAAAAAGTAGTTAGTCATTTGTATTGGAATAGTTGTTTGAGTAGCACCACCAACCCAGTATACTGTATATGGAACACAGTTTGTAATAGTAAACAATTTCAGACTCTTACAAGTTGTTACCCATTACTGTGCAGTCACAAAAACACACTAAATGTAACTGCTCAATTTCCTTGCATGACACATGAGATAAAAGACCGTGCAAGCTGTTTCTTATAAAGGTACTTAATAGAAATAATAATTATAAAGGTGTTTTGGTAATCGGTGTCCTCTGTCAGAAAAAGAGTACGATAAGACATGATAATGTGATTGTATTATTAAAAAGTAGGGTTAGGGCTTTAGATCCATTATCTTCCACTTAATCCACATGAAGTCGCGGGCCATCCGGCGCCCACCTGGCAACTCTGGGCGCAAGAGCAAGAACAACCCTAGACAGAGCGCCGCACAGTCTCGCACCAAGGGTCACTTTTTTGAGACAGCAATTAACCTAAAACGCGCGCCTTTGGACTGTAGGAGGAAACCAGAGTACCCAGAGTAAACCCACACAGACACAGGGAGGACCCAGGCCACTCCCAGGACCTACTTGCTGTGAGGCAGCAGTGCTATATTGTAAAAATTACAAATGAGTAATTAGGCTACTACTACAAACCACCACTGTATTATTTTAATGTCAAACAGAATTGAGTAAAATATGTGATTTGCCATTACAAATGAGCCTTATTAATAACTAGCAAAGTCATTAGTCAGCCCTTGTCCCTTTTTCCTTCTTCATGCATCTCTCTCATTTTGGTACTTCATAATCATCTCTGTTTATTTCATCAGAGTATCTCACACACTCCTACAGTCAAGTAATTAGTTTGACTGCCACTGTGCACAACAAAATTGCGTTTATGTAGAAGATCAAGATTTTTGAGATGCTGGCAATAACTAAATGACTATATGAAAAAGTACGTGAAAAAGTCATGAAAATGAGTGCAAAATTTGGTGTTCTATTAATTAGTTCCATATAATATTTTTCGCTGTTGGTTTTCTCTTAAAAATTTGACAAACATAAGTGAAACATTACAGCATCATTACACACACTACACACATCATAACAGAAACGAGGCCAGCAGGAGCAACTCAACAAACTAGACCTTTGTATGTTTGTGAGCAAACAGCACATTCTTGTTCACAGGTCAATATGGGTGTAACGATGCATCGATGCTAAAATGTTACGATGTCCATCGTCCTCTTTCATATTCAGTTTTTTTCTAATGCAATTCCAATTTTTTTACACCAGATGGCGCATACTCACAGACGCACACAGCGTTCCACGTGAGGAAGCTTTTGCAGGGGAACTAAAGTTTCTGTGTTGAAATTATTATAGAAAAGTATATGAAATAATTGGAATACAAGAAAAGTACAGGGTTTTAAAATGGTATTCTTTAAAAATTTTTTTTTTTTTACTCTGGTCATTTAAAGTTTGGCCAAGTTACTGTAAGGCAGGTTAAAATTGACATAAACTTTAAATGATTTCTAGTAATTGTATATTATACAAATAAATTAAAATTGCTTCTCCAGAACAGTGCAAATCTACACAAAAACAGAATAGGTCCGTGACACGACACGAACAGGTCAAATATCAAAATCAGTCAAACACACAAACACTTGATTAGTATTGCAGTGATAAAAATATATATATATATATATATATATATATATATATATATATATATATATATA